>SNQJ01S0073624.1:32950-47541 GCA_010110895.2 Picea sitchensis
TCTCTAGCACCCACTAGAAGGAAGAAACAACTCCCTAAGTGTTCCAGCACCAACTTCCAGTCACACATACACCAACCTGTAAAATAGAGAACAACAGTTCTCCCTTGCACCACCTTGCCACCCTGGTTTCTCTGTTTGCAACCAGATGGAAGCTACAACTCCCTGTGTTCAAGCACCCACTTGAACCTATGAGGACAACAGTCCTCCCTAGCATCTCCCTACCACCCTGATTATAAATATTTTCTACTGAAACTTATTACAGTGATTCAATAGTTGTCATTGGCTTACCAGGCTTATCACTGTTCTGCTATGATGCTTTGCTCTCCTGTATCAGTGTCTCTGTATCTATATCTTCTTGCGCTTTCTGATCTTCTATTTTTCTCTACAAGTGCACCTCAGCCTTCTTTTACTGTCTCAGTTATGCATCTCTGTTCTTTGCTTCTGCTGCACTTTATGCTTTGTGCGCCATGTCCCTTCTATGCACCATTCCTCTTCTATGCATTTCAGCTGCTGCACTCTGCCTCCTTCTACACACCTAAATCACTCTCAACAATAGCCTATCTCTTCTCTGTTCTGTGTTTTTATTTCTTCTGTGCATCTTCAACATCCTCTATTCACAATGCTTCTGGATTCTCTCCCCATGTCGAGTGCTCTACTTGATCATCATTGAACCTCTTCAGCTTCTCTAGCGGTTAAACCCATGTGTCCATCATCACTGGGTGTTGTGTTGAGATTCCTTAGCCTCTCCAGCAGTCGAGACTCTTCGTCTTCTCTGTCACAGTCGAGCTCATTCCCTCTGTTGCAGTTCCAGGATCCAATGGTCTTACATCTATCAATAGCCTCTATGAACATTCTTCATGCCACTGGAAGATGCCTCGAGACTCTTCATCTTCTCTGGTGATCACCCTGAAGTCTCTTCAAGTCCTCTCACAGAAACCATCAGTACTTTCAAGCAGTTACATTGTGAACCTCCAAGAAAATGCATCAGCAACTGAATCATAACTGATCGATTAACTGTGAAGAGAAAAAATATCCCTTCAATCATATTTCCAAGTATTCAACACCATTGGATTACAAGAACAAGGTCTCGCGTTGATTTCACCATTTCGCATTTCGACATTTCAACATTTCGGCATTTCTGTGGTGAAGAGTATTGACTCTTCAAGTCACGATCTCCAAAATGGAGATTAGCTTCGTGCTAGCTCATCCCTTGAGCCTTCGTCGATGTGACCATAGGTTATGACCAAGGGCCAATTCTGAACACACATTTCGCATTTCGCGTTTTGGGGATTCTGTGAAGACTCGTCTCGACTCTCCATGTCCCAAACTCCGAAATGGAGCTTGTCTCTTCGATATCTTCTCTACAACTCTTCGACGATGTGACCATCGACAATGACCAAGCGCTTATCCATAAATCACTTTCACAATTTCGCATTTCAGAATTCCTATGATGAAGAGTCTCGACACTCCAAGTCGCGATCACCGAAATGGAGTTTGGTTGCACTGGCTCCTTCCTCCATCTTCCGCAGATGTGACCACTGGCTGTGACCACAGCCTTATTCGAAAATTCATTTTGGCATTCCTGTGGTGAAGTGTTTCGACACTCCAACTACCGGTATTCGAAACCTACACCAAAAGGTGTTTTTCGCATTTCGGCATTTCATAATTTCGCATGTCACGAATTCCTGTTACGAGGCATCTCAACTCTCCAAGTCACGATCTCCGAAACTCCATGTTGCAATTTTGCATTTCGGCATTTCACAATTTCACATATCATGAGTTCGAGAGGTTAGGAAACCCCGTTCCTTTGACTTTCCAGTCAGCGAAATGACGATCTTTCACCACGTATCCTATGGACCCAACGATCCAAATCTTATCATGATTTCAAAACTTCATGGGCCTTCGTCGTGTCTATTTTTGAATTTTGGTGTTTTTCATTTCAAAACTTCGGGACTCCTGTGATGAAGAGTCTCGATTCTTGACTCCTCCAACTTCCAGTATCCGAAACTCCGAAATGGAGTCTTTGTTGATGTGCATGTTTCAGGATTTCGGGGTTTCACATTTCGCAACTTCAGGACTCCTGTGATGAAGGGTCTCGACTCTTGACTCCTCCAACTCCCAGTATCTAAAACTCCAAAATGGAGTCAGATCAATGGTCCACAATCTTGATGATTCGATGGTCCAAATCTTTTCATGATTTCGCATATCGCGAGTTCTTGCCGTGAGTTGCTTCCTTGACTCCTCCAGCTCTCATTATCCAAAACTCCAAAATGGAGTTTACGCTTCTGATCTTGTCATGCGATCATCATTGCACTACTGGTCTTGCCACTTTCTCTTGTTCTCCATCGTCGGGCTGAGCTTGCCATCAATGACAAACAAATACTCTGCCTTCTATCTTCCCGTTTTCCATTGTTGTCTCCCAACTATAAATCTGCCAATGTCGCTACTATTCTTTCCTGTAACCATACCTTCGTCGTTGTTGTTATTGCCATCAATAACTGTAAGCATTATATCATTGTTGTTGTTCTTTCCTATAGATATGCCATCATTGTTGTTGTTCTTTCCATCAATTACAAGCATGCTCTTCTTGTAAACATGCCAACAAAAGATTGCGCGTTGAGCTGGTACATGAAATTTATCCAAGGAGATGCACCTAAATTGCTGAATGTCATTAAGACTACGTTGATTTCCAAATTCAAGAAACCAAAGTCAAAGTTGTAGTGCATTACAAAACTAAAAGAAATCAAGCAAAGAATAGATGAACCTCTGTGGGAGTTTGATCAGAGATTTAAGACCTTGATAGGCCATCTGAGTTTTTAGATTCGAGATGAGCATAATAAGGAATGGTTCATTCCTTCCCTCTTACCACACATCAAAGTTCCTCTGATGCAACAGAATATTTCTTCGTAGGTGGAGGCACTGAAGATCACCATGAAGTTAGAATCATCCCCTATGGGATAATCCAGCTCAGGTATGAGTCATATCTTGAGTCAACTAACTAGTTTATCTCTATAGGTAGAAGATATGAAGAAAGACAAGGGAAAAGATAAAAAAGAAGATATTTGGTGCATTATATGCAAATCAAAAGGCCATAACAAGGATCACTGTCCTCTACTTCGTGAGTATTTGGAATCTGGAGCCCCAAGTCCTTTAAAGCAAGTTACCTTACAATGGTACGAGGTATGTAGAAATAGACATCGCCCTGGTGAATTCGACTACATGCAAAAATATGTTCAAACACCCACAAATATGTATTGCACGTTCTATAAGTCGGTGGGGCATGATGATAGGGATTGTAGGGCCTATGACATCATGCATGAAAGGTGAAGGGATATATACAAAATTCAAGGAGAAGTACAGCAAGAAGGAAACACTACAATGTATAATTCTCCAGGGAGAGGAAACTTCAACCCTCATGGTCTATTCAGAGGAAGAGGACAAGGACGAGGTATGGGTCGAGGTAGGGGACAATCATTTTTTATAACTGTGCATAGCCGAGACACTTAACAAGGGACTGTCAGAACCCTTGTACCACTTGCAACTACTGCAGTGCATTCGAACATGTTATTGAAGATTGTCCTGTGTTGCTAGCCAAACTTCAGGAGAGACAAGGACCTCAGTAGAAATCGCAACTGAAACTAATATATGCTGAACCTCATGGACAGGAACCTAGATTCATTGTTATCACTAGAGGAGGCATTGTTACAGGAGAAGACAGAGTGACCCAAGGAAAGACTACAAAAGAATCAGGAGTCAAGAAAGATGTTGAGAAGACACGAGTTTTCTATGCAAATAAATAAAAACAAATATTTGAGGAGGTAAGAAAAGAATTCGGGAGAGACCAAGGTTCTTCATCGAAGAAATGACCAGAATTAAGAGAATGTGGAATGCCTCTGGAATTTGATCATTCTGTTCTGTCAGGAGAAGGAAAAGAGGTAAGAAAGCTCATGGAATTCTTATATACTTGTATTAAGTTGATTCAGGATGAAAGCGTTGTATAAGAGATATAAAATTTAATTAGACAGTACGAGTTAGGAAAGATAGATCCATTGCTAAATAGAGCAGTACACAAAGTCTCTAAAAAGAGAAGGAAAAATAAGGAACTACAGCTGGATGCTCAAATTGGAGAGTATGATATCGACTATGTGGTCCTCGACTTAGGGTTGGAGGTCAATGTCATGATGAAGCAAACATGGGCATTGATAGGAAAACCTAAGTTGATATATTCCCCTATCAGGATTAGGATGGATAATTAGCAAGATGTAATCCCCTTTGGAAGATTGGAACATGTCCCTGTGGACATCGATGGAGTATGGACGTTTGCAGACTTCGAGGTGATTGAGATAGTTGATGATAGTTGTCCTTACCCTGCGCTGTTAGGAATTGATTGGGATTTCAATAATTCCACTGTGGTTGATTTAAATAAAAGAAGAATGATGTTTGAAGGAGATGGACTTAGGGTCATTGCACCTTTGGATCCCAATGAAGTTCAGAGATACATAGAACCCATCAGAGAAGAAGACTGGACATATGAACTAGAAAACATATACAAATTAATAGCCAGACAACATGATTACATTAATCCTAAGGTGGATGGGAACCTAATATGGTGAAATGACAACGCATGTTCATCAGATTTAGAAGAAGCACTAAAGAACTGGTAGAACAAAATGTATGAAGAATCTACAAGGAGATGTGCTAGATTAAACCGAGAAGTTCACTGGATCGACACAACAGTAAGTAACTTGCCCACCTTTGATGGTATGAATCATTTAGAAGAATTATTTTTGAACTTTGAAGAAATTGTACCAACATAACAAATATCGTTGGCAATGGATGAGGCTTTGAAGCAAACCCCAACAAGATGGTGGGGGACACACAAAAACAAAATTACAGACTGGGTACAATGTCACACTTTGATGACAGCGTGGTTTTTAGAGAAAGTAGAAGGATGTGAAGATAGGTACATGCAAAGTTGCGAGGAAGCCTAGAGCAGCATTCCTCAAGAGCATTCGGTGCACAAATTCATCAACACACTAGAAACAACCCCTATCAACTGGTATCTTCAGCAGAACTGCGCCTCATCACTGCAAATTGGGAAGGTATGACCCAACATTTTGTAACTACCTTTTTGTTTGAAATCCAATATCCTACAGTGGATCAAGCATTACATATTGTAATACAAAAAGTATTTGAGGAGGCACCTAACCTCCCTTTGGAACAAGAAGAGGACGAATGGACCGCGCCTCTCCAGAAACTACAAGGCTGTTACAATATCAATGATGATGAAGAAGATGATCCTAGGAAGGTGAACATCACCGAAACAGAAGGCCAAAGAGACATAGAAGGACTAGGAATTGAGCTACCTTTCATTGGACAACCAATTAAAATAAAAAAGTCAATATTGGAACAGAGAAAACACCGAAGCTTGCAAATGTTGGAGATTATTGGGATTTTGCCACTATTGACAAGATCACAGAGTTATTGCATGAATATTAGGACTTGTTTCCAACCAAGTTCACTGATATAAAGGGAATCAAAGGGACAATGGGAGAGATGAGGATCCCTTTGAAACCATATGCAAGTCCAGTTAAACAGAGACCCTACAGATTGAACCCTAAATATAAGGAGAAAGTGAAGATTGAACTCGACAAAATTTTGGAGGCAGGAATCATAGAACTTGTTGAAGAGTCAGAATGGATTATCCCTATGGTGGTGTAGGATAAAAAATCCAGAGAGATCAGGATCTATGTAGATCTTAGGAAGCTGAATGATTCCTGTTTACATGACCCATTCCCTACACCATTTACTGACGAAGTGTTAGATAATGTAGGAGGATAGGAGGTATATTCTTTTACAGATGGATTTTCAGGATACCATGAGATCTGGATTGCCAAGGAAGATCGCCATAAGACCACATTTGCAACAGAATGGGGGTCCTACCAATATACAGTGATGCCATTTGGATTGAAGAATTCCCCAACCATCTTTTCCAGAGTAGTGGTCAAAGCGTTCAAAGAGTTTTTACATAAATTTCTGGAAGCATATTTTGATGATTGGACTATTTTTAGCTTATTACAAAATCATATTGAATGCTTAAGACTAATGTTGGATAAGTGAAGGTAGTGTCAGATTTCCTTAAACCTGAAGAAGTGCATCTTCTTTTGACCCTTTGGAGTGTTGTTAGGTCATATTGTGTGTAAGCAGGGACTGTTGGTAGACCCATCTAAGATTGCCATTATAGTTGATCTGCCCCCTCCTACTTCATTCAAATAGTTGTGCACTGTGCTGGGACACACTGGATACTACAAGAAGTTAATTAAAGGCTATGCACAAATCAAAGCACCCATGGAGAAGCCTTTGAAAAAATATTGTCAGTTTCATTGGACAGAAGAATGCCAACAAAGCTTTGACACACTGAAACAAAAAATGGTTACTATGCCTATTTTGGTTTTCCCAGATTGGAGCAAGGAATTTCACGTACATGTCAATGCATCTTATATTGCATTAGGAGTTGTGTTAGCACAACCGGGAGCTAGAGACATTTACCACCCATTATCCTTTGCTAGAAGGAAGCTATCAACAACTGGGATTAATTACACCACCATTGAGAGAGAAGGGTTAGCCATGGTGTATGCACTGCAGAAGTTTCACCACTACTTGTTGGGAGGACACTTTAAAATGTTTACTGATCACTCCACGCTGAAATACCTAGTCAACAAGCCAGTGTTGGGGGGGGGGGAGAATATGCAAATGGCTTCTGCTATTTCAGGAATATGATTTTGAGATTGTAGTTAAGCCAGGAAGAATGAACAAAGGTCCTGACCACTTGTTGAGGTTGGAACATGGAGAAGAGCCTACTAGTTTGGAGAATACACTACCAGATGCACAGTTGCTGGCCATTAGAAAGATTGATGACCAATTTGAAGAGATAGTCCAGTTCCTGTCAAAAGGAATGGCACCTTGTGAATATACAATCACCTAGAAGAAACAGTTGGTAGTGCATGTTGCAGACTTTTCACTTATAGCTGGACAACTATACAAGAAGGGACCTAATGAGATATTGAGGAGGTGTGTTATGGAGGCAGAGAGACCATTGATCCTCACAGAATCTCATGAAGGCATTGTAGGAGAACACTACGCAGGAAAAACAACAATGCAGAAGGTTCTTAGAGTTGGCCTCTAGTGGCCTACCTTACACAGAGATTCTAAGGACTATTACAGAGCCTATGATGTATGTCAAAGAGTTGAGAAACTGTCCAGAAGAGATGAAATGCCTTTAGCACCGTAGCTGACCATACAAGCATTTGATAAATGGGCCATTGACTTCGTGGGACCTATAAACCCACTAGGCAAGTGCACAGAAGCCAGATACATAATCACTGCGACAAAGTACTTGACTAGATGGGCTGAAGCAAGATCAGTTAGAGATTGTAGTGCAACTATAGCTGCATGATTCATATTTGATGACATAATAACCAGGTTTGGATGCCCAAAGATCCTTATGAGTGATCAAGGCACACATTTTATTAATAAGATCATTGAAGCCTTGACCAAGGAATTTGCAGTCCATCACCATAAGAGCACACCCTACCACCTGCAAGTGAATGGGACAGTTGAAGCATTCAATAAGATCTTGGAGACAACATTGACGAAGATTTGTAGTGTGAACAAGGATGAATGGGATTTAAGAGTACCAACAATACTATGGGCCTATAGAACCACTTGCAAGAATCTAACAATGCAGACCCCCTTTAAGTTGGTTTATGGTCTCAACGAAGTTGCCCCGAAGGAATATTTAGTCCCAAGCTTAAGAATTGCAGCCTTTACAGATATGGATGAAATTGGCACTGTTCAAGAGAGGCTTGCGCAGTTGGTCAAACTATAAGAAGGCATATTTATTGCAGGATTCCATCAACAGGTACATAAGGAAAGATAAAAGGCTTACAATGACAGACACATCAATACGAAGGAATTTAAGCAAGGTGATTTGGTACTGATATATGACAACAAATTCATGAAGCATCTAGGAAATTTTAGAACACATTGGCTAGGGCCAAATGAGGTTGTATATGTCATGGAAGGAGGAGCTACACAGTTGAATACCTTGAATGGAGAATGGAAGGAAGGTTTGGTGAATGAGAGCCGGTTGAAACTGTACTATGACAACCAATTGCCTCGCATCTCTCACTAAAAGCATAAGGAAAAGGATCCAGGTACCAGGTGCAGTTTAAACTGGGTAATAGACACAAGAAAAACAATCTACACATAGTGGGGAAGGAAAGAGAAGAAACCACAGGCTGCTCCGCGCAGCCTGAAGATGAAGCAAATCATAGGGGTCAGATCTGAAGTTCCTCGGGATGAGTCACAGGTGAGTGTTGGCCCTTAGGTATGGAAGTAGGCAAAGAGTAAAGAACAAAAGATAGAATGCAAACTACGTGGAAGAAACAGTGACTGATACTGGGTCGAAGTGAGAATAAGAGAAGAAAAGACGGAGTGAAGTAAGAGAAAGAAAGTTGTTGGACGAGGAGATCGAGGATGACAGATCATCAAGGAAAACAGATTGTGGACAACTCAACAAGAAGAAAAATCCATTGTTGGATGATTTGGAGCAACTCATGAAAAGGAAAGAAAGACAGGCTGGCAAAGCCCTAAAAACATGAGTCAAGTTGACCTAGGGTTTTGGTATATAGGATTTTGACACTTAGGTTTTGGCCTAAGGATGTTGGTGAGCTATTGTAATATATAAATAAAGGTCAAGAGGACCTGGGATGGGTTGTTGTCATTGTTGTTGTTTTTGTTGTTGTTGTTCATTCCAAGTTCTTTATTATTATGAGTAACTCTTGTAGTGAGAGAGAGAAGCATCGAGGAGTGAGGGAAGTTTGTGTTTTAAGATCTTTAGCTGGGTGTGAAGATCACCCTGCAATTGGGTGCGCAGGGAGGGAAGACAGAGAGAAAGAGAGAAGATCTTCTAGCTAAGAACAAAGATAAGAAATGTATGCTTTCATCTATGGATGTAACCCTAGGGAGAGGGTGAACCACGTACATATTTGTGTTGTGTGTGATTGATGTTTTGTTCTCTTGTTTATAAATATACTGCTATTGCATTATTGTGTTAGATATGGTAGATAGTTGTGCGAAGTAGATCTAAGATGGAAATTTATATCTAGATGCCATGTTGTTCTTGTATCGGATCCACTTTGTATTCCCTTGGTTGTAGACATTTGTGTCCTGCAACCCCCCATAGCTACTTCAGGTGAGACTGCATCTACCTCGCAGGTGTTGTCGAAAGGGCCAGTAGTTAGGGCTTGTTGTTGCGCTCTTAGATCTGAAACCTGGGTCTACACCTGTGCCAACACACATCTCCAACATGACTTTCATAGGTTGGTGATTGGTTGATAACATGACTCGCAGAGGCTACAGACCTATTACCAGTATGACTAGCAGTGACTGGATTTTTTCCCCTAGCATGACTGGCATAGGCTGGGTGTTGGTCTTCAACATGACTTGCAGAGGTTGATGAAATATCTCCAAAATGACTCGCAAAGGTTGGTTTTTTACCCCCAACATGACTTTCATAGGTTGGGTGGTGATCTTCAACATGAATTGTAGAGGTTGACAACCTATCTCCAACATGGCTCACATAGGTTGGTGATTTCTTCTTCCTATTCTTCCTCTTTCTATTTTGTTTATACTTCCGGTTACTAGTAGCTATACTTTCACCAAGGAAGGCAGAAGGGGGAGGAGAAAAATTTGCTGACAAAGGAAAATCAACATGATTCCCATGACATAAGGTTCTTAACTGATAAGTGTCAAGAGTGTTTGGGACATTTGGAATGGTACCCAACCAAACTAGTAGTCCCACATTCAACCCAGGAACGTACAAAGTGGCCATCAAAGGGACACCAATGTTTCCAAAAAAAGGAAAATCACAAGAATCCCCTTTTGATGGGGTTCCTTGGTTGGTATCGTTGGGAACTTTAGCCATGAATATCTTATGCATAGGTTCTCCCCTTGTGGGATCGTTCAATTCCATAAAAGTCTCACACATCGACTCTAGTGAACCAGTGTTATAAAAAAGAATGCCTATAAAGAGGAAGCTCCACGTTTCTAAGCAGAAGACCGAAAAGTCCTCACGATCGGGGGAGTGTGAGGTATACCACCTTAGGTCAGAGACCCAAAGTAATGACTGACTAACTCCCTATGTAAAACTAGGGATCACAGAGAACATACTAAAAGTTTCCTAAAGATAAATCAAGCAATCGAATAACCAGTGGGAAGGACAGTTACACCAATCAACACTAGAGAAATTGATCGGTGTAATTGCAACTCGAACATGGAAGCACCCTCCGGGTATACTTTATGAAGCGCGATCCAAATTCTTCCCCAGGTACCATGGTATACCCCCACAGTCACCTTTGTATGTCCATAAAATATAGGCAACTAAGTTTCCATCTCATAGTCAGTCACCAGGCGAGTAAAGTCGATAGTCGGGTAGATCATAATGAGCAGGATACCAAGTTCAAATCCCTTCAAGGGTGACAAAATAAATTGGTCAGGAATAAAATTGAGTATCTTGAACAGATTCGAGGTCCATGAATCTCCATAGGAAAATGTGATTGGTATTATTCCCAAGAAAGACACTCAATATACAATCCCCACTATGTTTAGTCTGACTTTAGAGGGGTTATCTCCTCTGCCTTTCCTCATTCCACCTCATGTTTATACCTTGTGTTAGAGGGGGGTCCCAGATAACTCTTATGATGTTGGAATTAAAAAACTCCCTATCTTAGACTCCAATGTTTGTTTTAAAGTGTCCTTGAAGAGTTTCCTCTTCACACCTAATTCATGGCCCTAAAACCCTAAACTAGTCGGTGAACCCTACAAAAAGAAAGTCTAATATATTTTAAGTTAAACATTAATTTTAAGGCTTGATTTACACAAAAGGTGTGGTAGTACAATTGATGGTTTTATGAAGAGATGAATAAGGAAGAGAACTTTAAAGCATTGGAAATCAAAATATACTTCGAAATTAAACAAAAGATTGTAAAAACTCTTTGTAAATTCAACTTTTCTAATCAATATTTAAAGATATTGCAAATGAAGAAATCCTAAGAATTTCTTTCATTTAACTACAAACTACTTATGTTTCAAGAAATCGAAAAGATATTTGAAAAGAATACTCTTTTTCCTTTTGCAAATAACAACCTTGGCTACTTTACCAAACTGAATGCAATAAACTAATTCTTTTTATTTTTCGAACTGCATTAACAAGAAAAACTGAAGTAAAAACACTTTTCTTGTTTTTCAAAGCAAGAAGAAAGAACAAAGAGAAAACTAAGAAGAAGATTGATGAACTCCCTAATCCCACTTCGGATTGTAGGGATTAAACCAAGAAACTAAGAGGCGGATCTAAGACTTGACAACTCGCTCTAAACCTTTTAGGGAAAACACAAGAAGACTAAGGAACAAGAAAACCAAAACTTCAAACCAAGCTATGGCCACAGACATAGACTTTGACTGATTCATTAATAAAGTCCTGAGAAGTCGGAACTTCTATCAGGAAAGAGACAAACTCTCTCTTTATTAAAAAATACTTTCAAGAAACAAAGACGTGGGTTGTTGCATCAACATCCTGCATATGTACGCGGGCTATCTACTATGCAGAGTGTGTATGTAGCAGGCTGACCCAAAACAAGGCACGTACATCTCAGAAACTTTTCAAAAATAAAAAGACAAGGTAGAATTACAGGGCAGGGAAAGTTACAATGCACCTTGTAAGTGGCCAAAAACCCTAGACAAACTCAGTAAACTTGACTGAAACTCGAAAGGCAAATGAATAAGGAAGAGAACTTTAAAACATTTGAAATCAAAAGATACTTCGAAATTAAAGCAAAGCTTGTAAAAACTCTTTGTAAATTCAACTTTGCTGATAAATATTTCAAGATATTGCAAATGAAGAAATCCTAAGACTTACTTTTGTTTGACTACAAACTACTTATGTTTCAGGAAATATAAAAGAACTTTGAAATGAATACTCTTTTTCCTTTTGTAAATAACAACCTTGGCTACTTTACCAAACTAAATGAAAGAAACTATTTTTTTATTATTTTTCGAACTGCATTAACAAGAAAAATTGAAGTAAAAACACTTTTTTTTGTTTTTCAAAGAAAGAAGCAAGAACAAAGAGAAAACTAAGAACAAGATTGATGAACACCCTAACCCCACTGCAGATCGCAGGGATTCAACCGAGAAACTTAGAGGCAGATCTAAGACTTGACAGCTTGCTCTAAACCTTTTAGGGAAAACATAAGAAGACTAAGGAACAAGTAAACCAAAACTTCAAACCAAGCTATGGCCATAGACATAGACTCTGACTGATTCAAGAAAGTCCTGAGAAGTCCGAACTTCTATCAGGAAAGAGACAAACTCTCTCTTTATTAAAAAATACTTTCAAGAAACAGAGATGTGGGTTGTTGCATCAACATTTTGCATATGTATGCAGGCTATCTACTTTGAAGAGATTGTATGTACGTGGGTTGACCCAAAATAGGGCACGTACATCTCTGAGACTTAAAAAAAATAAAAATACAAGGCAAACTTATAGGCCAGGGAAAGTTAGCATGCACCTTGCAAGTGGCCAAAAACCCTAGACAGACTCAGTAAACTTGATTGAAACTCGAAAGGAAAACAAAAAACCAATCAACAACGCAAAAACCTCCCTAAAAACCCTAGAGAGATCCCTAGTATGGTTTCCATTTCTGCCAACAAGAAAATCCCCCTATAACTATACCGGGGTTTAGGATACAGACAGAGAAAATGACTGTCTAAAAGTAAACCTAGTTTCTAAACTACCCCAAACATACCAAAATAAATGAAAAGAAAGCAATAGAAGAGAAGATAAGTAAGTGTACCTTTTATCCCAGGTCTAGTGATGATCTCCTCAAGCTTTGTAGCTCCAAAGATTGCAAGTCTCCTCCCAAGGCTGACTTGCATCCAAGACTAGGAAAACAAGGGCTACAAGCATTCTATTTATATTCATTAATTAGGGTTAGATATCAAATGCTATGTATAAATCAAAGAAAATACACAAAACATCATCATTTGGGACAGTGAAAAGAGATTCTTTTATTCATCAAACAAAGACTAAAACTTACAATCCTTGTCAACCACTATTCTGCGAACCTGGTCTGGGATCCTCTTTACAATGCTCCAAGTGCACCTTCAATAAGCCTCTTCTCACAATCTACTAATCACCTCAGGGAAAGGGAATGGATTGGATGGAAGAAAAGGGGCTGAAGAAGGAGTGTTGAGGCAGTAATTCACAAAAGGTAGCAAATGCTTGGGCAAGGAAGGGAAGTGAAATTGGGAAGAGTTTGAATGTTCTTATGCTTGGTTGTGAAATGAGACCCCAACAACTACTTTTATATGAAAAAAGGATGGTTATTCGGTTGGGGGACGGGCTATAGCATGTGAATTGGCTGGCAAAACCTCCAATTACCCATGAATTCCATCGAATTCCTTACAAATTTTTAATTTTTGCAACTTTTGGAGGTATACGCGGGCTGTGTATTGTCTAGAAAGCATATGTACGTGGGTTGTCTAGCATGGATCAAGCATATGTACGTGGGATGTAGTGGTGCAGGGCGGCGTGTACATGCTCTAAAAATCAGTTATTTAAGTAGAGCTCCTCAACAGTGATTTGGAAAATTATGCAAGTAAGAGGGCCAATGCCATGTATGCATGAGTAGGGCATTTTAGGGCTATAACACCCCTTGAAGAGGAAAGTGAGCAAGAGAGGATCCCTTCCATAATAGGATCCATTTTATGGTGTTTCCCTACCTCAAGGGTTTTTAATAATAAAGTTGACATTTCTTCTATATTATTCTCTAAATATTTGTGGTGTTTTTGTATTCAATATTTGGTACTTAACAACTGGTATTAGAGAACTTTCTTCGGATACAAAAAGGGGATTTTTTTTTCTATTTTTGCATTTTTTTTTCGGAGAAGAAAAAGAGGGTTGCGACATTCCGGACGATTTCTATAGATTTCTGTGAAAAATTTGCAGAAAATGGTTGTAGATCTAAGTTCCTCTCATAAAAATTCCCAATGAAAAAAAACAAATCTTTTGAACGAAGTCCGGGAAGTAAAGTGATCAACATTTTAAAATATGTTATTTTTCAGTGTTTTTCTGTGGATGGTCGTGCGGTTTTTCTGATTTTCATAGAAATTGGGGTTGAATTTGCCAAAACAAATTACAGATATGATTTCTTGTTTCAAAAATAGTTTATTCCAAAAAACAAATCACCCAAATTGGATCTCTAGACGTGAAGATATCACTGATTCAAAATCAACCATTTTTTAGGGTCTTCGTGATGGCGGTGGGACTACAGAGTTCATTACTTTTCACAGGGTGTTCATTTTTCTACCAAATTAGTGTCATTGGATAAAAAAATTTAACATCTTTCTTTTGGTATCTTAAATGTGTTATTTCCAATGGATATTTGCTCTCGAATCATGGAAGCCATCAAGACAACATTTCAAGAAATCAAAGTTTAAATGAAAAATACTCAGGAGAAATATATTCAAGA
>SNQJ01S0073625.1:0-12540 GCA_010110895.2 Picea sitchensis
TTCCTTCTATCCCTTGATGGAACACCGGCCATGAAAAAAATATAAAGTTATAAGAAATTCTAAATGACCAAACAACGTGTATCTATTGAACCATGGATATATTGCAAGCATTTAGGACTTGGATTAGATAATTCCTCTAAGGAAGAAAAAAATACAAATGACTAGTTGGCATACTTCTAAAGCAACCCGCCAGAACAACACCAACTGCCATCTCTCCAAAATGTCCCAAGCATTCCAATGTTCAATTTATACAATTAAATATTGGGGATAAGGGATCATAACTCCATGACTCAAATATGATTATAAGAACAATGAACATATTCTTGAGAGAGAGAACACCACTTTTTGCAAGAATGAAGATTAACTCAAACAAAGATTTCCTTCCTGTTGAATCTACATGATAGAAAATGAGACAATTGTTCCACTCATGAATATTAAACCCTCCAACTCCAAATGGGGTAGAAATATAAATACCAACTAACTCCACATCCCTCCCACTACCACAAAACTAAAACAAGAACCTCTAAACATGGAAACAAGATAAATCCCAACTAAGGCTACTTTCTTCCAGATTTCACATAACCAAACCAAGAACCATCTCCCACACATCCTAGATACTTTGAGATAAAATGGATTTAGACACCTAAAAGAGATGGGGAGATTATATAATGTTGCAAAGTTTTAAATACCTCCAAACTTGTCCTAAAGGATGCACTAATGCTGAAATAAGATCTACCAAGTAACTGAACCCCCTCAAGACACTGCATCACCCACTTGGTGACTAAAATACTCCCTTGAGTGGGAACATCAACTAAAATAAACCCCTTCAAGACACTGCACCACCCACTTGGTGACTAAAATACTCCCTTGAGTGGGAACATCAACTAAACTAAGGCACCCCTCAACCTTGGGCATGGTGCAAACATCTCATGGCACTAAGGGAAATGTTAGGACAATAGGTAAGATTTCAAAATATACTTAAATTTTTGAAATCAATCCCTTTTGGTAAACTAATAGGACACATAATAAACATGATTTTCCTTAAGAATATGGCCAAAAATAGTAAAGTTTCTTGCAAATGGAAGGCCCTTGTGATGCTAGATATGAAGCTTGGTGAGAATGAAACTCCAAAGGGAATCCCCAAATATGGTCTAATAACCCCATGTTGGATATTAAATCAACAAAAAGAGATCCAATCAAATGGGGAATCCAAACCCATTGACCAAAATTTAGTTTTATGGTCACTAACTATGGTACTAGAGGTATAATGAAATTGTCTATATAGGGGTCCCATCAATAGATTCATTTTCTAATTTGACTAAGAGAAGAAAGTCATCTCCAAGGTGTTTGTTAACCATCTCATAACCATATGTGAGAATCATGCCATGAATCTAGTTTGTTCTTAGTGAACCACATACTTTTCTACTTAATCTATTCATAAATCCATAACCATGGCCATAATTTTATAATCAACAATGCCAAAATAGAGAGTCCTCGCTGCACGTCTGGCATGAGTGTTGTGCGTCTGGAAGAAGTGCTACATTTCTGGCAGCCCTCGCTGCGCGTTTGGCAGAAGTGATGCGATTTTGAAAAGGAAGAAAAGTAATTCGTTGCAGAGGTTTTCTTCACCAGGTCACAGGTCCAACTCGTCATTAACAAGTAAGTGGGCCACATTCATGCCACCTTTACCCTTCTTTTCTTCATTTTCTGATTTACAACTCAGTAAAAAACTGTCTCCTAGGGTTTGGCTGTGTCTTAATCTTTCAACCATATTTTTCCATTTCCTATTGTACAAACCCGCATACTGTGCTTAAACGTCCTCACCTACACTCCCTAACACCAATCCCTACTCTCCACAATTTCCCCAAGATTTTAGATAACAGTTAACCACTACTTTCCCTCCATCTACCAGACTGTCCCTTATCCCATGTTTACAAATTATACCTTACCCCTTCCATTTCCCACTGAAAATCAGGATTTTCACATCATGGAAATTGGAAGAAGTGATACTCAGAAAAGGAGGTACAATAAGGGTAGGAAAGTGTCCAGGTATGAGCCAACACAGATCAGAGAAATCATGGTCTCACCTTTCATTAAGAAATTATTTGAAGATGCTGGCTGCCTAGGGTTTTGTGAAAGAATTCAAGAGGTGGGCTTCCATGCTAAATTGACCAGCCTCTTTGCTACCAATTCAACAAGGATAAGACCACAATTGCAGGGGTAGACTTCACTATTTCCATAGATGTCATTGCTACAACTACAGGTATTCCCAATCATGGAGAAATTTGGTTTAAAGGAATGGATTTGGACATTGAAAATTACAAGGTTTTCCTGAAACCACACTATAAAGATACTCCAACTCACATTTTTCCTTTTAGACAATTTCTAGATAGATATGTCGTGTTGATGAAGATGATCATGAAATAATTTACCTGTGAAGGGAGATTTTCAAGACTATACCAGTATCACATAAGGCTGTTAATGCATTTCACTGCCATCAAGCCACTTAACTCGACTCATTACTTATTCAGAAGCCTGGTCAAAATGATAGAAAAGGTAAAAAGCAAAGGGAAAGATCAAAAAACAAATTTGTTTCATCATGGTTTGGTAAAGTTCATGGTCATCCAAAAAATTTCAGAAATCAACATGCCTTGGGAGGATTTCATCCAGTCAGTTTCTATTTTGCCTGCTACTAGTCAACCCAGCAGTCAAAACACTTCATTAGCACCACCAAGGCCACAAGAGGTTGGCTCATCCAACATGCTGCCAACTAGAAAGGCACATGTGGCAAAGATTACACAGGCTTACCAGAAAGGGAAAAAATTGGTTTTTGCCCCTAAGAGCACCAAGAAGATGTCTACACCCAGATTGCTGACTAGGGAACAAACTAGGCAAATGCCTGAGGACAATACGGTGAAACAAGTTCAGGGAGAATTGGAGCAGTCACCTAGGCATGTAGATGACTCCCCATTGCAACATTTTGAGGAGGAGATGCCTCATGAGCAAGAGGTGTTTGACCATCGAGACAAATCAAATGAAGAAATTATCAAAGATCAACAAGCACAAATACAAGAGATAAAGGATGATCTTGCAAAGGAAAATCACATGGTGGCATTACTAAGACAAGAGAACAGAGTTTTGAATCTGAATGCAATGGATCAAAATACCTCACCAGGTCATCCATCATCCAACAAGGAAAAACACAAAGGTGAAACATTGATGAGTCTACAAGAAGCTCATTTTGAGAATAACAAGTAGTATTAGCTTGGGAGAGTAAAAAAATACTTGGAGAAGCTATTGAAGAGGGCCAACAGAGACACCAAGTTGCAGAGAAACATGGCGAGACACTATTTCATCAGGAACTTGATTTGCAAAATTATTCTCAAAAACATGAAAAAGAGGCTAAGGAAAGACCTAAAGAAGCCAAAGAGGAGATATATCCTTGATCTCTTGGATGATGCATCGTTGATTGTGTAAACCCATCACACAAGGAGTCCCATAAACAAATTGCAAGGAATTTTGACAATTTTGGCAATTTTTTTAAATTTTTGGTATTTTGACAGTTTTGAAATGAAAATTTTATGGAAAGTGTGATATAACTTTGAAATAGAAAATGTGATATGACTTTGAAATAACAATTGATGGAAAGTGTGATATGACTTTGAAATGACAATTTTGTGCAAAATGGAAAGTGTGATATCATCTTAAAATGACAATTTTTCATCTATAATATGATTTTGAAATGACAATTGATAAAAAATGTGATATGACCTTGACAATCAGTGGAAAGTATGATATGAATTTGAAATGACAATTTTATGGAAAGTGTGATATAACTTTGAAATAGAAAATGTGATATGACTTTGAAATAACAATTGATGGAAAGTGTGATATGACCTTGAAATGACAATTTTGTGGAAACTGGAAAGTGTGATATCATCTTAAAATGACAATTTTTCATTTGTAATATGATTTTGAAATGACAATTGATAAAAAGTGTGATATGACCTTGACAATCAGTGGAAAGTATGATATGACTTTGAAATGACAATTTTATGGAAAGTGTGATATAACTTTGAAATAGAAAATGTGATACGACTTTGAAATAACAATTGATGGAAAGTGTGATATGACCTTGAAATGACAATTTTGTGGAAACTGGAAAGTGTGACATCATCTTAAAATGACAATTTTTCATCTGTAATATGATTTTGAAATGAGAATTGATAAAAAGTGTGATATAACTTTGAATTTATTTGGGAAAAGTATGATATGACCTTGATGACAAATTTTCATTTCAATTTATTCTTTGTTGATGTTATCTTTAAAATTTTAAAATTAAAAATGGCAATTGTCTAAGATGGATTACAAATTTCCATGTAATATTTTTTCTGTCCCTGCTCTAAAGTCAGAGCTCATCTATGAGGTCAGATCTCATTGAGGGCTCGTCTATGAGGTCATATCTCGTTTAATGCTCTGAGTTGTTGTACTATGGCTCACTACGGTATTCTGACTTCTTATATACAATGGATGCTATCCATTGCCATTGCAACATAGGATTCAATTTCATAACCAACGAACTGTCATTGCAATACAAGATTTAATTCTATGCTTTATAAAATTTTCTAATCTTTTCCTGATTTTTCAAGTTTCCCTAGTTGATGAAACCCATTAATTTTTGGCCGATGTCAAGTTTTGCAACACTAATTTGAACACATCTCAAATTGCGAGTAAAAAGTAGATCAATTGAATACCAATGATGTAGCTTGTTATCTCCTAAAATAAACCTGTTATTTTTATTTTGAGTCTTAGGTGATAGCATGGTCATAATAAATGTCATATTTTAAAGTTTTGAGGTCTATTGTTTCCAAGCATAGGGAATAAGTTATAAATTCCAAAATAAGTTGATTTGTCATTTATTATCTTCAAAAAATTTAAAATGCCTTTTCGGCGACTAACCTTTGTTTTAAATCTTAAGAGGAGCCGCCGAAAATTCAAGTTTCTGGCGGAAAAACAACAGTTCAAAATGCACATCATCCCCCGAAAGTGTAGAAGCGGTTTTAGGCATCGTCTCTTTGGGAGTTCGAAAGGGAAAATAAGTACACACGTCATAAAGGAATGATGACCATTTTTATGGTAGATTGGTACATTTACACGACCTTATCACCGGTTAGGGAACAATCATTCTGAATTCAGCTATGCAACCTGTGTGAAGGTGTGGTGTCTTATCAGATCTGAAGGTTATCCAACCATTATTACATTTCATTTGCTCATTGTTGGATCTTGTCTACATCAACATTATAGCCATCATTCGGATTCAAATCCCATGAGTTCTGAATGCCTATAAACAATGTTTCTCCCCACCATTTGATCATACAGAGTTCATTCTTCATCTCCAACAAGTTCTTTCTATTGGTAATCTCTCTGTTTCAAGTTTCTACAGATTAACTTGTGTTTTGCAGATGGGTAAGAAAGGAGGTGGTCCACCTCTGAGGAAGGAGTTAGACAATATAAAATATCTACAATCTCATCCAGAGATTCATCATCATTTCTCAGATGTAGGTTGTCTCACTTATGTGGAAAGGCTACAGGAGGAAACATCTACCTATCTTTAGTGGAAAACCACTTACAATTATTGAAGACCTCCAGCTGTTGAAAGGAAACATCTACTCTTCCATGACACATCATGATTTCCGAGAAGCTGTTGAAGACCAGAGTTGTTGAAGACAAATCGACTTGGAGAAATGGACTAGATCCATTATTTTTGTAATATTGTTCATATATTGACTATTCTAGGGAAACCAGATCCATTATTTTAGGATCTGGAAACTGTGTGTAAAGGATATAAACCCTGTTATTTTTATAGAACAGGGGTTCGAGTCAGGAGAATAGATCATGCTGTTTTTGTACTAGACCTTTACATATAATACAGATCAGAAGTTCCTTTCACTATTAATGTAGATTTCCATCTTCTCTCTTTTCCTGTGTTTTGAATGATTACTGTTATCTAAGTTTGTCTAGTTTCAAATGAATGTAATCTCATTGGTCAACTCATAAACATTGATTTAATAAGTAATCTGTGATATCTTTATTCAACCCATCACATATGTGTTCTGGTTGATAGATATAGAATATCTTCACCCACCAGTTCAATTACTTATCTGATTATTGACTTTTGAAAGCATTGTTTCATCTGGTTATATTACTAAGTGTCTTGAGTGTGAACCAATCATTTATGTATCCCATTTGATCCAACATACACATAAAACCAAAACATACTTTAAGTTACCAGGCTTATTCAAGCTACAACCTAAGAAGGACTCCTGGAGAGATAACACAACTAATTATCTTCTTCTTCACTTTTTCTTCTTTTGAAAAAGGGGCCAGGACAAGGGCAAGCACACCCAGGGAATTAAAAAACAAGGAATAAAAAAAACCTCACTATTGGATTACTAGTAAAGCAAGGCCAATAGATAAGCATAAAATATTTATTGAAAAATAACTAGGCTATAAGAAGTAAAGGAGAGATCAGGATAACAAGAGTCAAAGAGAGATTGAGAGGCAAAGAGGCCATAGAGGACGGAGGATGAGAATCCAAAGATAAGTTGAAAAAAGGATAAAAGGGAAGAAGAGAAGCCAAAAGGAGGGATAAGAGATTGAAAAGTTGATTATGAGAGAAAAAGGAGAACCTAAAGATTAAAACAAAGGCCACAAGAGAAAAATGAAAAAACAGAGGCTTAAATGAAGCATGGGCTAGAACTATTCCCTCAGGTTTTTTGAGGTAAACCTTTAAGGAAAGAGCCAAAGGATTTGTCACAAAAAAGTGTAAGTGGAAAAAAGTCACACATAAATGTGCTCTTGAGGCACCAAAGGTGACTATAAGACACATAGATGACAAATCAGGGCATGGAAACTAAAGAAAGGAGTATTTCCAAAGAGGCATGAAGGAAAAGAACAATGAATCACAACTTCAAACAAAAGAAACAACAAACCAAAGAAATCTTTGACAAACAAAAACCATGAACATGACTGTAAACAATCATGGATAAGGCTACTTGCAAGACAATGACAAGCGTGGGTAAATGCTACAAGTATGAGGGTGCATGATTGTGACAACCAAGCATGAGGGCTATGAGGTAATAGGGAGGCCAAGAATAGGATGAGGAGGGTGAAAGCCAAAAGGAGTGTTAATAGGACAAAAAGTGGATCTTGATGATGAAATATGGGTTGAGAGTCAAAAAGTGAGTCCACTAGGAAAACAAACAAGAAAAAAGTCAAAAGGTAGCAAGTTAGACACTATGCCCCTAGGATTTTTCAAGTAGACCTTTATAGAAGAAACAAAATGAATTTTGCCCAAAATAAATGGAAATGCAAAAAAGGTACAAGAAAACTTTCTCTCAAACACTAGGAGGCAACTACAAGAAGCTTCAATCACAAATGAAGGGAAATGAAGCTAACTAAAGGTGTCTTGTCTATGAGGCACTAAGGGAAAGAAGAGTCGAGTGCAACATAAAATAGAAGAAACAAAGGACCCAAACAAATTTTGACAACCAAAGAATATAAAAACACTGTACATGGTATAGAGGAATGACTAATGGATGAGACTACTTACAAGGGCAGTTGAGAGTGGATACATGATCCCCAAATCTAAAAACAAAATCGGTTGCTTAAACAATTGTCTCTAATGAAATCAATGGTTGTATTGTTTCCTACAAGGATATTGTTCGCCATTTGGAAAATGTAAATAATTCTGTTGTGAAAATATGTAAGGGAGAGATGGCTTACTACAAATTGGATTTTTATATTTCAAAATCATTGGGTTCAGTTATAGCGATAGAACTTTTGGCCAATATTTTACAAAACACATTCGATAAAGTGATAAATTGATCTCTTGGATGATGCATCAATGATTGTGTAAACCCATCACACAAGGAGTCCCAAAAACAAATTGCAAGGAATTTTGACAATTTTGGCAAATTTTTGAAATTTTTGGTATTTTGACAGTTTTGATGTACATAAGCGCAGCGTGGCCAGACTACGCTTTCTCTCAGACAATATAAATGATGAAAAAGATACATTCTTGGATAGGTATTGAGATATACTTCACATATATTTATACTCTGTTGGCAATTTCAGATCACAGTGTTGAAGAAAAATCCAAAACACATGATAAAAAACAGGTCTCTGCCACTTTTTCAAGACCTTCCCTGCTCTTCTGGGAGTAACTCTGGGAAAAAATATTTTTCTCTATCAAAATTTGTCCATTTGATTTTCTTGAGGTGTCTAATGACAACTAGATACCCTCAGGTTTGCATTGAGCCTTTCAGAGCTAGATTTGGACTAGTGGAAGGCTTTCAAAAGTCCTCTCCAAGGCTGCCACTGTGTTTTTGATTGAAGTTGTGCTTCTGGGAAATATGACAACATAGTGGTTTTTTGTTTCATACATCGATTCTGTGATCTATGTTGGCTCATACCTAGACACTTTCCCACCCTTATGGTACCATTTTTGAGTTTAAAACACAATTCAACTGTAGTGATTCTGAAGTTAGCTCAAAAACATGAAAAATAGGCTAAGGAAAGTGCTAAAGAAGCCAAAGAGGAGAGATATACTTGATCTCTTGGATGATGCATCACTGATTATGTAAAACCATCACACAAGGAGTACCAGAAACAAATTTCAAGGAATTTTGACAATTTTGGCAAATTTTTGAAATTTTTGGTATTTTGACAGTTTTGATGTATATAAGCGCAGCGTGGCCATGCTGTGCTTTCTCTCAGACGATCTAAATGATGAAAAAGTTACATGATTGGATAGGTATTGATCTGTACTTCAAATATATATAATTATTTTTCAATTTTAGATCACAGTGTTGAATAAAAATCCAAAACACATGATAAAAAACAGGTCTCTGCCACTTTTTCAAGACCTTCGTTGATCTTCTGGGAGTAACTTTGGGAAAACATAATTTTCTCTATCAAAAGGTGTCCATTTTATTTTCTTGAGGTGTCTAATGACAACTATATACCCTCAGTTTTCCATTGAGCCTTTCAGAGCTAGATTTGGAGTAGTGGAAGGCTTTCAAAAGTCCTCTCCAAGGTTGGCGCTGCATTTTTTATTGATGTTGTGCTTCTGGGAAATATGACAATATAGTGATTTTTTGTTTCAGACATCGATTCTGTGATCTGTTTTGGCTCATTCCTGGACACTTTCCCACCATTATTGTACCATTTTGGAGTTTAAAACACAATTCAACTGTAGTTATTATGAAGTTAGCTCAAAAACATGAAAAATAGGCTAAGGAAAGCGCTAAAGAAGCCAAAGAGGAGAGATAGACTTGATCTCTTGGATGATGCATCATTGATTCTATAAACCCATCACACAAGGATTCCCAGAAACAAATTGCAAGGAATTTTGACAATTTTTTGAAATTTTTGGTATTTTGACAGTTTTGATGTACAGAAGCGTAGCGTGGCCATGCTACACTTTCTATCAGACGATCTAAATGATGAAAACATTACATTTTTGGATAGGTATTGAGATTTAATTCACATATATATACTCTCTTGACAATTTCAGATCACAGTGTTGAAGAAAAATCCAAAACACATGATAAAAACCAGGTCTCTGCCACTTTTTCAAGACCTTCGCTGCTCTTCTGGGAGTAACTTTGGGAAACCATATTTTTCTCTTTAAAAATGTGTCCATTTGATTTTATTGAGATGTCTAATGAAAACTAGATACCCTTAGGTTTCCATTGAGCCTTTCAGAGCTGGATTTGGAGTAGTGGAAGGCTTTCAAAAGTCCTCTCCAAGGTTGGCATTGCGTTTTTTATTGATGCTACGCTTCTGGGAAATATGACAACATAGTGATTTTTTGTTTCAGATATCGATTCTATGATCTATGTTGGATCATACCTGGACACTTTCCCATCCTTATGGTACCATTTTTGAGTTTAAAACACAATTCAATTGTAGTGATTCTAAAGTTAGCTCAAAAACATGAAAAATAGGCTAAGGAAAGCGCTAAAGAAGCCAAAGAGGAGATATAGACTTGATATCTTGGATGATTCATCAATGATTGTGTAAAACCATCAAATAAGGATTCCCATAAACAAATTGCAAGGAATTTTGACAATTTTGGCAAATTTTTGAAATTTTTGGTATTTTGACAGTTTTGATGTACAGAAGCGCAGCATGGCCATGCTATGATTTCTCTCAGACGATATAAATGATGAAAAAGTTACATTTTTGGATAGTTATTGAGATTTACTTCACATATATATACTCTGTTGGCAATTTCAGATCACAGTGTTGAAGAAAAATCCAAAACACATGATAAAAAACATGTCTCTGCCACTTTTTCAAGACCTTCACTGCTCTTTTGGGAGTAACTTTGGGAAAACATATTTTTCTCTGTCAAAAGGTGTCCATTTGATTTTATTGAGGTTTCTAATGACAACTATATACCTTCAGGTTTCCATTGAGCCTTTCGGAGCTGGATTTGGAGTAGTGGAAGGCTTTCAAAGTCCTCTCCAAGGTTGGCGCTGAGTTTTTTATTGATGCTTCACTTCTGGGAAATATGAAAAGATAGTGATTTTTTGTTTCATACATCGATTCTGTGATCTGTGTTGGCTCATACTTGGACACTTTCCCACCCTTATGGTACCATTTCGGAGTTTAAAACACAATTCAATTGTAGTGATTATGAAGTTAGCTCAAAAACATGAAAAATAGGCCAAGGAAAGCACTAAAGAAGCCAAAGAGGTGAGATAGACTTGATCTCTTGGCTGATGCATTGATGATTGTGTAAACCCATCACAGAAGGAGTCACATAAACAAATTTCAAGGAATTTTGACAATTTTTTGAAATTTTTGGTATTTTGACAGTTTTGATGTACATAAGTGCAGCGTGGCCACGCTGCGCTTTATCTCAGACGATCTAAATGATGAAAAAGTTACATGCTTGGATAGGTATTGAGCTTTAATGCATACATATCTACTCTATTGGCAATTTCAAATCACAGCGTTGAAGAAAAATCCAAAACACATGATACAAAACAGGTCTCTGCCACTTTTTCAAGACCTTCGCTACTCTTCTGGGAGTAACTTTGGGAAAACATATTTTTCTCTATCAAAAGTTGTCCATTTGATTTTCTTGAGGTGTCTAATGACAACTATATACCCTCAAGTTTCCATTGAGCCTTTCAGAACTAGATTTGGAGTAGTGGAAGGCTTTCAAAAGTCCTCTCCAAGGTTGGCACTGTGTTTTTGATTGATGTTGCGCTTCTGGGAAATATGACAACATAGTGATTTTTTGTTTCAAACATCGATTCTCTGATTTGTGTTGGCTCATACCTGGACACTTGCCCACCCTTATTGTACCCTTTTCATTTTTTTGTTTAACTTCAAAAATGTAAAAACAAAACAATATATTTATGTATGTATGTATGTATTCATCTTGACTTTTAATTTGACATCTTTTTGGGTCAAATTTGATGTTAATAGATATATATATGTTTGAATATATGAAGTTATAATGGAATTCGATTAATTATTTCTATCGAACTTAATGGTAAATTTGATCGTATTTCTTTGTAGAGATGAATATTTTTTGAACTTCATTGTTCCATGAATTTGAACATGAACACAAACTAGGTTACTTAGCAGCCAGGAAACATCTTGAGAGCATTCCCCAGGGGTTTCATACTAGTTTATGTACTAGAAAGGTTGTGTAGTAAGGAAGCTAGGGATTTTATAGGCTAGAGACAACTATAAAAGAGAATCATAACTAGTATGAAGAAATTTTCTAATTTTGATTCAAGTTATGATCTTTTGATTCTTTGCTTCTTGAGTTCTCAAATGTGAGATGAATGTGAAATATTCATTTTCCCTAGTCATGTTAGCCCTTTCTCCTTTTAGTTTTTCTTGAATCCTGTTAGACCTGGAAGTCAAGTTCAAACTATTGTTAGACTGTATGCCGTATGCATCATGTTTTCCCTAGACATAGGAATAGTAATACAGAGCATTGGTATGATAAAATTTGGATCAATTTTAGTAACATGGTACCTATTTTATTCATGTTGTTTAACTTTACCCAAATAACTATGTTTTATCCTAAGTGGTACATTTGAGGAACAAGTTTTATGAAATAATTGATATTGGAGCACCCTAAATGGATCTAGATGTATTATATGCTTGTTTTTGGAAATATCATAGAGCCTTTCAATTAGATTTTGTTAATTTTAGGTAGACAAATTAAATTTTCCTTTACTCTAATTAATATTGTTGTCATGATGGAAATTATTATTCTACTTAACAAGTAGACTGTATATATGATAGACTCGTGATCATGATAGACTGTATGGAAATTATACCATTAATATTGTTGTCATGATGGAAATTATTATTCTACTTAACAAGTAGACTGTATATATGATAGACTCGTGATCATGATAGACTGTATGGAAATTATACCATACTTTACACATTTATGTATCTTGTTACTTCTGCTTTGGTGATTTATGCTGTCCTGATTTATGT
>SNQJ01S0073625.1:21826-34890 GCA_010110895.2 Picea sitchensis
CTTTAAAATTTAAATTGGCCATTAGAAGCACCAAATATCAATCAGGTTGCAACACAGTTGATTAAATTTCATGGAAGCTATCAAAAAAAGAATAGAAATGACCGTTTAAATGTGGTTTAGCATTTTTACATGCTAATCTAACTCTGTCATAGACCTATAGGAAATATTGTGCATCTTTTAGAGTAGTTGGCTTCTCCAAAATAGCAATAAAGGGCTATAATAATTCCAGAAGTTTGTAAATTGTAGGTGGCTAAATGAAGGAATTAATATCATCCACAAAATTACTTTCTTACTCCATTTGATCAAGATGATTGACTTAGGGAATCAACTAGGTGTTCTCATTCTAGGAATATAGCATAATCAATTTGCACATCTAATCAATGATATTAGTAAGACTTATTAATTATACATCAGATGCTTTCAATTGCTCTTGTAAAAACAATAGTGTTTTCTTCTTAAGGATACTTTTGGCATCAATGGACAACACAATTCTATCTATAATCTCAACAACTTTAAGGACATTAGTTGGAATGGTTGGATACTTCCAAACAAGCACCTGCTATTGGATCTTGGTTCAACACTTCATCCCATACTTCATATACATTAGCCTTTATTTTATAGTAGTTTTCATGGTACTTTAACATTTCTTAACTCATAGCACTCTGCCAGGGAGAAGTCACCTTGCTTTCCAACTCAGTTCCCCTAAGCTTGCCACATAAATCATTTAAATGATCATGCCTTGTGAATGCAACCTTCACATCTCTTGCATGTTGTAACTGCCAAAAATATTTACTCATGGAAGAGGAATGTCAAATGAACATTTTTTCTAAGAGAACTGAGGTGTACATTCTGATTCATCAAATTTATTTTTCTGATTCAGAACTAAGGTGTCCAGTAATGTGTTCTTCTTAAGAATAATTTTGGCTAATCTAAATATGTACACGCAAACACACACAGTCTTACACACAATACACCATACCACCATGGATTCTTGGCTTGCTTACTGGTTATACAAAACATCCTCAAATCCCAAGTAGCTTCTCCCACCATCACTTAAAAATGAATTGTAATTTGCAAGTTGGATATAATTTTCCAAAGAAACAAAATAAACAGTGAAAGAACAATAACAAGGATACCTATCAGAAGAAACATGCCATGTGTTTGGGAAATCTATCAATCAGACCAAATAATTTTGTACATAACAACCCTCTGAGTTGAAATCGACCAAAAACTGCTCGCTTCCAGTTGAACACTGAATATAATGACCACCATGGAATGAAATAGGGTTCAAACAAAAGGTTAAATAAAATTCAAAAATAATTTAGACCCACAAAAAAATGATCATTTACCTCCAAAATCTGGAATTTGAGGGTTTCCATTTCTGCATTCATGCCAATTTCTGTCATCAATGGCGGAGGAACCAAATTTGGATGGAAATTTAGAGAGATACAGTCGAAACCATGAAATTTGGATGGAGTTTTGGAGATATCCATTGGAACTCGTGGATTTTTTAAGAGAACCAAGGCCATCAATCCAAGTTCGGCTGAATTTGAAAAATAAATGTGATGTTCGGCTGAATTCAAAAAATAAATGCATGATAAATTGAAAACATGACTAAAGGGTTTCCACTACAAATCTATTCATGCCCGTTTTTTCCAATTATGGCCGATAAGAGAAAGGTGAACAATGGCGGATGAATAACATGATTTATTTTGAACAATGGTGGATGAAGAGCACGGATTTGTGAACAGTGGTGGATGAAGGAGCCCTCGTCATTGGTTTTCACTTCCCCTGCATCTCTGGATTAGTCTATGCATCTTCGGATGCACCTACAACCTGTACTAACAAAACACATCCAACAACTAAGTCCATTTAATTCCATTTTTCCTCGTAAATATTGATTCAATATTTAATCATTAAAATATATATTCAGGTTTAATAACATATCAACGACACATCAAACCATTTAATGCAATTTAATTCATCCTCAAAAATATTGATTTAATATAAAATAGATATTCAAGGTAGGGTAGCTTTGATAAAAGTGGAATAATTCTGGGCAGCTTTGATAAAAGTAAAATATAGAATTAATATATTAAAAAAATGTCTACATGGCATTATTTCTTAGGAGGACCATTTTGATTTGAAATTTTCTCTAATGAGTACAAAGTGCTTGACACAAATGGGGTAATTGCACCAATTGTTTTTTCACCATTGAAGCCGCGAGTGAATTTATGGTAATCGTTGATTAATGGAGAAGTAAATTTGATATGAAAGGAAGTAACGACATTGTGATGAATAAACAGTTAAGTCTTGAAGCATACCATTTGACCTCCATAGTTACTGGAAGACTCGAACATTAAAACAAAAACTGTATTTTATAAAATATATGTTATTCTTTATTCATGGTATATTTTAAAATATAACGATGTGTATAAATGCACATAATTGGGTAAAGTCATGTCTCTTTATGAAAAAGAGCGTGACTTTATGTTTTAATTAGTTTATATATATATATATATATCTATATATATATATATATATATATATATATATTACAAGTCATATCTCCTTGAAGAGATTCATCCTCGAAGCATGGGCAAGGATGAATGTGTAGATCTAAATGACTCATCTTCCCAAGTAGTTTCATCTTCAGGTAGGTTTTTCCATTTGATCAAATACTCATTAATTCTTCTAGAGTGTAGGAATTTGGTTCGTACTTCGAGGATGCCTTCAGAAATTAAAATTAACCTTCCTTCTTCATCTAAAAGAGGAAACATTGTTTGCATATTGATGATAGGACCTAGTTTTTTCTTCAAACAAGAAACATGAAAAACGTCATGCAATTTCCCTTCATTTGGAATATTGAGGGTGTAAGCAACTTGTCCATTTTTTTTTCAAATTTGATAGGGTCCATAGAATTTAGGAGCTAGTTTGTGTTTCTTGTAATTTTTAAGAGAACTCTGCTTGTAAGGCTGCAATCAAATAAACACCCAATTGCATGCTGTAAATTCTCTGTTGGTTCTTCTTTTGTCATCTTGTTGTTTCATTCGGTTCTTTGCTTGTTTGAGGTGATCTTTAAGAGTGCATATAACTTCATTTGATGCGGATATATAGTCTTTCACAACAAGAACCTTGGAATTGATAACATACTCCTTAATAGAGGGAGGTGGATAACCATACAATGCTTCAAATGGGGACATTTTTGTTGAGGTATGAAATGTACTATTGTACCACCATTCTGCGAGATGTAGCCAATTGATCCATTGTGTCTGACAATCATTCACAAAATTCCTTAGATATCCTTTGAGGAATTTATTGACCACTTCCATCTGGCCATATGTTTGAGGATTGTATGAATTACTCATGGTTAAGGATGTTCCCACTTGGCGAAATAGTTCCTTCCAGAAATTGCTAGTAAACTTGGGATCCTTATCGCTTACGATAACGTTGGGAAATCCATGAATTTTAAAAATATTTTTAACATAGATATCAACGAATTGAATGGCCTTGGCCCTTGAAGAGATCCTCAAAAAGTGGGCATATTTTGTTAAGTGGTCGACAATTACAAATATAGTGTATTTTTGTTCAGACGTAGGAAGACCCGTAATAAAGTCCATAGAAATTTCAGACCATTTTTGGGATGGGATATGAAGAGGTTGTAAAAGACCTGGAGGAGCAATAGTTTCAAACTTTTTTCATTGAAAGGTGCTTCATTCTGTCACATATTTCTGAATGTCAGATCGCATACCTTTCTAGAAGAAGGAATGTTGTATATTGTAGTAAGTTTTGAAAAAACCCACATGGCCTGCTGACGGGGAATCATGATTTTATTTCAAAACTTGGAGTTTGAACTTGAGAGAGTTGGGTAAAAATATATGTTTCTTATACCACAATATGTCATTTTCCCAAGTGAAGTTAGGGTTTGCAGTTGGTTTTCCTTCAACTTCTTCTATTAGTCTTCTTATTTCTGGATTTTTGATATACTCAATTTGAAATTCTATGATCCATTAGGGAATGATGATGGAAATGGAGCATAGAGTAGCATCATTATCAAGTTTCCTTGATAACCCATACATAACTACATTTTCCTTCCCTTTTTTTAAAGAATATCAAAATCAAAGACCTTGATTTTTCTCACCCATTTTTGCTTCTCCAATGAAAGGTTTTTCTAGGTTAAAAAGTAATTCAAGCTATTTTGGTATGTTTTCATGAGAAATTTCATTCCCAACAAGTATTGTTTCCAATTGAACAAGGCATGCATAATCACCAAAATTTCTTTGTCATACGTTGATTTTGTTTTCTCCCTTTGTTGGAATTTTTGACTTTTGAATGCGATGGGATGATTATATTTCATAAGTACAACACCTAATTCAGTTCCTGAAGCATCACATTCAAGGACAAATGATTTGGAGAAATATGGGGATGAAAAAACCAGAGTGGATGTTAGTAAGAGATTCAACCTTCTAAAACATGCTTAAGCTTCGTCGTTCCACTTAATTGCATCTTTTTTTCAATAATGTTGTTAATGGGGCCATATTTTGTGCATAGTTTCAAACAAACCTTCTATAGTATCCGATAAGACCTAGACAACCTCATAATGATGTGATTGATTTGGGTCTAGGACACTCAGTAACTGCCTCAATTTTCTTCGGATCAACCTTGATTCCTTCATCTGATACAACATGTCCCAAAAACACTATCTCTTTTTGTCCGAAACTGTACTTGGATTTGTTAGCATGGAACTTATTCTCTTAAAGGATTTTTAATAAGGTCTCAACGTTTTTGAGGTGTGAGTTCCAGTTCTTACTATAAAAAAGGATATCATTGAAGAAGACAAGCACGAAATTTCATAAGTATGGATGAAATAAATCATTCATTACTGCTTGAAGGTAGCGGGGGCATTGGATAAACCAAAAGGAATGACTTGTTCGTACAACCCCTCATGGGTACAAAAAATAGTTTTGGGAATGTCTTCCTATCAAATTATTATTTGGTAATAACCTCACTTCAAGTCTAGCTTGGAGAAATATTTAGTGGCATGGAGCTCGTCTAATAACTCATCCACAATTGGAATGAGAAATTTATCCTTTATCGTAATTTTTTTTAGTGTCCGATAATCAATACAGAGTCTATATGATCAGTCATTTTTCCTAACAAGTATGACCGAAGTTGAGAAATGACCCTTGCTTCATGTAATAACACTGCAATCCAATAATTCTTGAACCAAATGCTCAATTTTGGTCTTATGTTGGTGTGACTGTCTATAAGACTTTTCTTCTAATTGGTGCAAAATCAAGAATTAATTCTATGATGTGATCTCTCGAACGAGGTGGAGGAATCCCATGAGGAAGTTCCTAAAAAATGGTGTTATATTTTCTAAGAATTTTTTCCAATTCCCCAGGATCATAATTTTTGTCCTCCTTAGTAGTACCTTCCATTGCATAGCAATGTAAGAAATAATATTGGGCTCCCTTTTTAATAATTTTTTCTATCTTATTGGACAAGACTATTTGTGGGGGAGGACAATTAATTCCATGTAATTTGTACTTTTCCCCATTTTGATAGAAACTTATAAAATTCTCTTGTAATTTCAGTCCAACAGTACCAAGCGTGGCTAGCCACTGGGCCCCCAAGACAATATCTACTCCTCCAATTGGCATAGCATACATAGGGGATTTTAACTTGTAGTCACTCATGGATAATTCTGAGGTAGGATGGATGAATATGTTTAATTGCCTTGCTATCTTTGTATCTATAAAGTTATGTGAACTACCACTATCAATGATCATTGTCACTTTAGTTTTATTAACATAGCCATAAACTTTTAGATTATGGGGTTGAGAAATACCTATCATTGCAACAACATAGAGTGTCATATTTGTGTTTTGATTCCCTAACTCATTGGGATTTTGTGAGTCTTTATTATTTGGTTCTTAATCGGATGAAGATGTGTCCCCTGCTTCTTCATCCTCATCACTCTTGTTTATTTCCCAATGAAAAATCTTTTTGTCATTGCACTTGTGGCCTGGTTTCCAATTAGGTGCATTACATTTAAAACATCGATCCTTAACCTTATCTTGTCTCGTATCTCGTGGCGATGTTATTTTGTGAGGGGGGATGTATTTGGAGCTAGAGTCTTCAGGTGAGTTCCATGCTGTCTTTTGATAAACTTTAAGTTTCTTCTCAACGATTTTATCTTTCTGGCGACTTTTCTCAACATCCTTAATGTCAATTTGTTCGAGTTCATTTCAAATTTTTTCCTTCAATCCTGATAAGGATATTTGAAGTAGCAAATATTATGATATATTAGGGACATGAGTGGATTACACATGTAAATCCTGAAAAAGTTGTTCTACTGTACCGGACTGTCAAAATCGAATGAGCTTAGTGAAAAATCTCTTTTCTTATGTGTTGATAAAATGAAGAAAGAAGTTCTTTTTTAATATAACCCAGTCTCTTGATAGAGATTTGGATTTTTCTCTCCACCATAAGAACCAAGCATACACAAAGTATTTCAAATGTATATATGTGACATTAATGTTTTTTTCGTCATCAACAATCTGGTAATACCCAAAGTAGTATTCGATTTTGTTTACCCATCTTGTTGCTTCTCTAGCATCTGATCCATCAAATTCTGGAACAATAATCTTCTCCTTGGGAATGCCATTATTAGAATTGCACATGTTGAGTGAATAATTTGATTAGTGAGGCCTTGACTACGATGTTGAGTTCCTTGGGCTTCTACTGCCTTTTGTGATTGTTTCAAGCTCTAATCTCATGTCTTGGTAGTTTTTGTTGCATTATTCTAGTTCTTCATTTATTTTGCCAATTTTAGCATCAAATGAGGTATTTAATTGATTTATAAGGTTTACTAAAAACTCTCTAAAACTTTCTCTTAGCTCCATTGTGGAGGAAGAGTTTTCTTCAGTCTTTTTTTTCGGTTTCTCCTAGCTTTTTCCTCGTGTTCATGTTGAGTTTATATTTTAATATATATTTTAGTTATATATTTAATATTAAATATATAGATGGAGATATAGATTAGGGTATGGTAGTGGGAAGGGTCAAGCGAGGGTTTGGAGACTGCGGGAGTTAAGGTGAGGGTAAGGGGGGAGGGAAAGTTTGGAAAGGTATGCTCAGAGTGGTATGGGTCGCGAGAAATTGCGTGATGGTCGAATGATGATTGGGTGAATGGAAAACAATTAACATATTACCTTGCTGATTGGATCTGATGTAAAATTTTGGCTCACATTCACTCCTTTGGAATCCATTTTGAGTGAGGTAGGAATCTATGGAACTATACCAAGCTCTGGGAGCTATCTTTAATCCATATAGTGCTTTTTTCAATCTGTATACTTTGTTTTCTTGTCTTGAAATATCATAGCCTTGTGGTTGTTCCACATATACTTTTTCTTCTAAATGTCCATTAAAAAATGCTTACTTTACATCCATTTGATAAATAATCCATTTATCATGCGTAGCAATGGCTAACACAACAACTGGTGAAAATGTTTCATTGAAGTCAATTCCAGGTTGTTGCGTAAAACCCCTTGCAACTATCCTTGCTTTGTTCTTCTACACATTTACATCTGCATCTTGCTTGATTTTATAAATCCACTTGACACTTATCACATCCTTGTCTTATGGTACATCTACTAATTTCCATGTTTGATTATTCTCTATGCATTTAATTTCTTCATCCATGGCATGTGCCCATACATCATCCTTGACAACTTATTCAAAAGTTAGTGGATCATCTATTTGTGAAAACAGAGCAAAGACTGAAAATGAATTTGTTGTATCAACATTGTAGATGTCACGTAAACTTCTTGTCTTTCTTGGTAACAGATTTGCTAATATTGGATATGGAGATGTAGAACTACTCAGACTGCTTGTTTGAGTTTTTTGCGCTCTAGGTGCAGACTCTGCACCTGCAAATCTCACTGGAGTAGTTTGTGCTAAGATTTCTGCGGCAGTTCCAAGAATGGAAGGAATTGCACACTGAATTATAATTGGTGTTTGAACCACTACATCCTTTGTGTGATCATGGCCAATGGCATCAATAATTCTGACTGTCCTTTCTATACTTCCATCCCATTCTTCATTCTCCACAAATTGAATATCATGACTGATTATAACTTTTCTTGCAACATGATCATACAGATTGCATGTTTTTGTTTCTTCAGAGTACCCAAAAAATATACATTTTTGTCCTTTGAAATATATCTTCTTTCTCATCTCATCTAGAACATGTGCATATGCGACACAACCAAAAACAATTAAGTGCGCAATATTATGCTTCATACTTGTCCAGGCTTCTCGAGGAACTTTGTTTTCCACACTCTTTGTCAAACATCTGTTCATGATGTATACTATAGTTGATACTGCCTCATCCAAATATTCATTTGACAAATGTTTGGCATCCAACATACTACATGCCATTTCCATGATGGTGTGATTCTTCCTCTCCGCGACACCATTATGTTGTGGTATCATGTAATGAATTGCTTGTAAATGCCATTAACTTTACAAAAGTTCTGAAATTCTCTTGAAACATATTCACCTCCTTTGTTAGTTCTTAGAACCTTGATGTAATAACCACTCTACTTCTCCATAATTGACTTGAATTTATGAAAAAAAACCAAATGCGTCAAATTTATGTTTTATAAAATAAATCCATGTTTTTCTCGAGAAATCATCAATAAATGTGAGAAAATTGGTATTTCCTCCTATAGATGGTGTTTGCATTGGTCCACAGATATCTGAATGTACTATTTTTAGTGGATCTTTTTCTCTATATGACTTTCCAACTAGAAATGACTCTCTATGTTGCTTTCCAAAGATACAACCTTCACATATTCTTTCTGGTATTTCAATTAATGGAAAACCTTTTACCATATCCTTTGTATGTAGTAGCTTCAGACCTCCAAAGTTTAAGTGTCCAAATCTGAAATTCCATATCTAGGATTCGTCCTGCACTTCAGATTGGAATGATGATTGGATCTTTGCGCCACTGTCTTCTTTTCTCTTAAAATTGAGTGCACTATATTTTTCTTATTTAGAACAACACACACTTAGTTCTTCGCTTTATACTTTGAATGCAGTGTCAGAGTGCACATCTTTTGCTTCATAGACACCTTGCACTGTTTTTATTTTCATGGCTGGTTTTAATATCAATGGAAACATTCTGTTGCTTTTCATATGAATTCTTGCAATAAGTTGATTGTTTCTATATCTGTCCATAATCACACAATGTTTATCTTCCCTGTAGATTCTATATCCTTTTTTTAATAGTTGTCCTATGCTCATCAAATTATGTTTTAGGCCAAAAACATAATATACATCAGGTATAGTTTTTTTCTCCCCTTGTTTAGTTAAAATATTAATACTGCCTTTACCTAAGACAGTGACTTGGATATTGGTTCCAAGTGTAACTTTAGTTTGGACTGAATTATCCAAACTAGAAAACAACTCTAAGTTCCTTGTCATGTGATTATTGCAGCTTGAATCTAGATACCATATGTCACATGGAATTTCTTGAGCAACATTGCATTCAACTGGGGAAATTATAGACATTGCTTCAAAGTACACCATAAATATAAGGCTCGAGGGACTATTTGATTCGTGTGACTGATCTTGACCTTGGTTATTCTAATTATATTGTCTCTTCTTKCACTCATATGCATAATGTCCGTACTTTTTACAATAATGGAATTGAATCTTTGATTTATCAAATCTCTGATTACTTAACCGTCTGTTATTTTGATTTTGACTTCTTCCACCAGTATTTGTAGGACTACTATTGCATCCTCCTCTAACAAAACTCCTTCCTTTGCCTCTAGAGTTAGCTCTCCCCTTTCCTCTTCCATGACTTATAGATGACTGTGTGGAAAATGCATTTTCTAATGACATATTTGATCTATTTAATCTATGTTCATGATTAATGAGGGAGGCTTGCAGCTCATCTAGACTAAACTGACTCATGTCTTTATTCTCTTCTAAAGTCACAACAAGAGTATCAAATTTAGGAGGAAGAATCCTAAGTACCTTCTCAACAACCTTTCTATCCTCTATGGTTTCTCCATGAGACATAATCCAAGTACCTTCTCTATTAGGCCAATAACATGGGTGTAAAGTGAATCTACTAAATCTTAGTCTTTCATTGACAAAGTTTCAAAATATCTTCTAAGAATTTGTAGTTTTGAAGTCTTGACTTTGTCCATACCTTGATAAGAGTTTTGTAATATGTTCCATGCTTCCTTGGCTTGCTTTGCTAATGCAACTCTTGGGAGTATGCTCTCAGGCATGGCTTGATGTATGTAAAACATTGTCTTTCCATCCTTCTTCCTTTGATCTTTCAAAGCATCCTTCTCAACTTGTGTGAGATAATTTTATTCTCCCTGATATGCTGGTTCCACATAGTGATTTTCAACAATCTCCCAAACATCTTGACCCTGAAATAGTGCCTTCGTGGTCAAGGACCATAGTTAATTTTTTCCTGTAAAAGTGAGAGGTTGTAGATTTGAAGTAGAGGCCATGATTTCTCCTTGCGATAGAGTTGTTTCTCTTGAAACCTACTCTGATAAAATTTTCTTTGATAAACCCACTCTGATAAACTTGCTCTGATACCAGATATCAGATCTACAATGCGTAGACAAATTTTGCGCAATGCAATTGCAAAGACCACGCAGTGAAATGCTTCGTTGCTGAACTCTGAGGACTTACTGTGCAGTTCCAAGACTGCACAAAACACTGCGCGCTCTGATGATAACGCTTAATGAACAATTTATTGACACTATTCTACTCTTTAACACATAAACTCACAAACACAACAGAACTCAGAAATACTCACTAATATGTCAACGAAAAAATATTTAATATATATTATCAACTTGATGTTGTGCGTTATTACAAAACACAATATTGTGCAGAGCTTCGGCTCCAACAACTTCTGCAAACTTATAAAACCAGAGCTTGTGCTCTCAGACTTCTTCGACTCCTTACACAACTGCTGTTGCTTGCTAACTATAGACTTTGTTCTCTCTCTCTGCTTCTCAGTATGTTGACTACTTATAGACTCGGACATAGATAGACTAAGACTGAGACTTCCTGTAGAAGCAGCAAACCGACTCAAACATTTAAGATGACAATATACATGACTGACTCTATCTGCATAACAAGACTCAAGAAAGATAAAATATCGGCTCATTAATAACGCTCCTGCTAACACTCCTTCTTGCCGTGTCACAATGTGTAATGTCTCTGCTTTCCCGTGACAGACAGAGTCAGGGTAAGTGTAAAGATCACGACTTATAATTAATATCTCCAACACAATATGCAACATGATTCAAGCTTATATCAATGGTATGATTATTCTTTCCCGTGTTATTCCCAACCATCTCAATGCCCATACCTACTCGTCTGGTACCTGTGTTTGCTACCTGAAATTAATGAATGGATTGTATCTCACGTTCTAAATAGGGGTTAAAATTTTTAGTTGTTGTGTTACACTTTCTTTTGCTAATTTCCTTTCATAATATGCTAAAAGTTTGTTTTCTCTCGCCAATAAACGTTGCCTGAGTGTTGCAACAATGTATAAGAATATGTTACTTTTGCGGATACGCAATTATTTTGGTGTTGCAGAAGCATTTTATACGTTATTGTCAGTAAAAAGACTCTGATCGATTATAGAACGTTGATTGAATCACAATGACCAAGCATGAGACAAATCTAAGTATTTATTTTTTATTTATGATGTTCAGTTCTGAAGGATTGACAGGTTTATTGTGGACAATTTTCTATTTTTTTTTATTCTATTAAGACTGTCATCTTCCAAATTAAGTGGCACATGAGTACAATCAAATGATTTCTACAAATAGGAAGATTGAAGTGTGCAAGATAAACAAGGTGACTTCTGAATGCATCTTGAGTCCATTATCACAGGCAATTTGGTCTGTACACATGTTGTCACCAGTTGCCTTGGAGGTTTCTTATTCGGAGATCAGTTGAAGATTGATCGACCAACAACATGAATGGAGGGAGGCATATTGGTTATCTTCCTTACTGGGATATTGTCTCAGGTCTTCAAAAAATTTCAGGTATGGGGTTGTGTTTCTTTAATGCTGCTAATTGATTTTGCTGAAACGATTGATAGTCGAAAGCATTCAATTTCAGGCACTACGTTTTGAAATTTGGTTTAAAATTTTACAAAAGACAAACAACCCTATATCAACTACGCATGATATTGATATATGTGTTGTTTGGAGAATAGTGACCTATGAAAAATGTTCTAAATAAATTGAGTTTCTTATAAATAGTTTTAAAGTTATGTTATTCAAAGTGAAGTTATGTTTGATGGCTCTAGGACTGGTGAATGTAAAAATTTTTCTAATACAAATTAAATGTCTGTTAATTGATTACAGGACCTAGAAACTTTCTAGTTCTTTACCAGCATTAAATTATAGTGGAATCAATACTTGGATCCATTTGTGCAGGGGAACAGTGAAGTCTCTGCTGCGTTTTCAGAACCCTCTGCTCCTCTGCTACGTTTTTCAGAAATCGCTGGAAGAACCCTTTGCACAGAGCAGAAAATGAAGACCCTCTGCACAGAACAGAAATCGGATTTTTGTCTCTTACCCTACTACCATACGCACTTTCATATCGTGTTAAGATGGGTATTCTGAAGGTTCATTTATGGGCAGAGAGAGGACCGGTTTCCCCAAGACCGTTATTCTCCACCTGTCCATCAGAGTAGGAGATTCGATATTGTTCCTGAAACTGTTACCAAGAGCTCTGTAAAAATGTAACGGCTGCCAACACATCCGTCTCTTCATATGGGTCATTAAAAACTAATTCAAGAAATTAGTCTTACATTCTCCCACTTGGCACATATGATAAGTTAATGTTAGAGTTTAACAGAGAAGACATTAGGTGCGCCATAAGTCATATTCATCTTGGTTTTCAGTTTGGTCATCATAATACTATAATTAAACAACCTAGTAATGCGAGTCATGACGGTTCCATGTCAATAAGACAACATAGTCCCTTTCATGTACCACAACATC
>SNQJ01S0073625.1:39545-50372 GCA_010110895.2 Picea sitchensis
GATTTGCACACTGTATACCCTAAATTCATATAGTGGCTTCAAACTGGTCTATCAAATGCATTCACAAAACTTATATACGATTTCTCAGAATGCATTTGTCAGATAAAAAATTAATGGAAAGAGAAGAGAAAGTTCTCTACGCAGGCTCTGATACCACATGTTAAAATTTTTCTAATACAGACTAAATGTCTGTTAATTGATTATAGGACCTAGAAACTTTCTAGTTTTTTACCAGCATTAAATTACAGCGGAATCAATACCTGGATCCATTTGTGCAGGGGAACAGTGAAGTCTCTGCTGCGTTTTCAGAACCCTCTGCTCCTCTGCTACATTTTTCAGAAATCCCTGGAAGAACCCTTTGCACAGAGCAGAAAATGAAGACCCTCTGCACAGAATAGAAATCGGATTTCTGTCTCTTACCCTGCTACCATACGCACTTTCAGATTGTGTTAAGATGGGTATTCTGAAGGTTCATTTATGGGCAGAGAGAGGACCGGTTTCCCCAAGACCGTCATTCTCCACCTATCCATTAGAGTAGGAGATTCGATATCGTTCCTGAAACTATTACCAAGAGCTCCGTAAAACTGTAACGGCTGCCAACACATCCGTCTCTTCATATGGGTCATTAAAAACTAATTCAAGAAATTAGTCTTACATTGAATACCTGCACGCCTAATACTAGAAATTGAAGGTAACACTGACGTTTATTCTCCTGCTATAGCAACGTGGAGCGTTTGACATGAGAAGAGGGCCCCAAAAAGTTGAAACCATCAGTGACGTTATTGTTGAAACTAAAAAGTTGAAACCATCATTGACGTTTTTTAAGTTTTTAATGTTGAAGGAATGGCATGTAAAGCGCCTATTAGTGTTGCGTAAAAGTTGGATGGTTCAACAATTTTGACTTTTATTTGTTGAAAATGAAAGTGGTGTGCTCAAGGTGTAAATGGACAAAATANTGACGTTTTTTAAGTTTTTAATGTTGAAGGAATGGCATGTAAAGCGCCTATTAGTGTTGCGTAAAAGTTGGATGGTTCAACAATTTTGACTTTTATTTGTTGAAAATGAAAGTGGTGTGCTCAAGGTGTAAATGGACAAAATATATTTATCGTTTCCGCACGGAAATTTTGAATTAAGTGCTCATTGGATGATAGCTTGAGCCTGAAATATTGATGCTGAGCAGGTACGGAATCAGAATTTGATGGGCAAATTTGGTCCACAATTTTTCGTAACGGTCATCTGTCAGAATGGTCATCTATCTTTGTCGAAAATCTTGAAACAGGTAATACAATGATCAAAACCGGGCTACTTAGTTTTGAAATTCACCCAATCATGAAACCGGGCTAATGCATGCAAATTTCTTGCTTTCAAAAACATTGAGGGAAGAAAAGAGGTTTCTCATTAGTAAGCCATGTGATGTAAGTCAATCAGTAAGTCAAAAGGTTGATACACAGATTATGCAGCGTGTGATACCAAGTTATCCAACATGGTATACACAAATTATCCAGCGTGACACAAATTATCCAACATGGTATACACAAATTATCCAGAGTGCATACAAATACAACAATACGAAAATGATGAGTGTTAAATATTCATGGTTATGGTATCTAATAAATTTTTAATTAGTATGGAGAGGATGCAAGATCTTAATTAAGATATAGGTCAAAGTGGATGAAACTCAACCCTACAACGAAGCCTCCACATCTTAGCCACCTTACCTGTCAAAAAACAACTTAATTCATACAACTCATGCTTCAAATTTCGATAAAACCATGAGGTATTTGTTATTTAATTCAATCGATACAGCTCAATCTCAAAAACAACACCGAATAGACTAATGCATGTGATGTTACATTAACAACACCGAATAGACTAATGCATGTGATGTTACATTAAATGCAGACAAAACATTATTATTTTGTTTGGGTTCTCCTCTTAACCATGGAAGAAAGTGGAAATATTTCAGAAAAATACAGTCCGTTACCTTGGAATCTTAATAGAAAGAGTATGTGCGTGATTTTTAAAAACAAAACTATTATATTAATTTATTTTCAATTCCATGTAGAGATTCAATTCAAACCGGGAGTTCACTAAATGGTTGCTTCAATTCAATGGAAAGAACTATTGTTCAATACAAATTACTGGGGAGCTTCAATGCAATTTACCACAAAGTTTACTGCAAAGTTGTGTATTGTCAGAGTTTACTCCAAAACTTTAATGCACTTTACCATGGAGCGACACCATTTATTAATTCCAATTGATCATTTTGTTAGAAAATTGTGTTTTTTTATTACCAAATGCAAGTTGAACAAATTACAATTAAAACATGTAAATTTATAATATTTTTTAAAAAGTTAAAATTACAAAATTAAAGTTAAAATTACAAAATTATAATTAAAGGATTAAAAATAGTTTGTGTCTCTATATGTGTATATATGTATAGGTATATGTATAATACATATAAATATAATGTAATTTTAGATTGACTTTATTGTATATTTTTGTATTTATATGAATTGTATGCATTGATTTCTATGTAAGTGTATTACTTTTAGTGTTTCAACATTAGATTTGATTGAATAAAGTAGGGTGACATATGATGTAGGTTAATATAGGTTGAAATATAAACATTAATTTAAGTGTAATTATATTAATGAGATAGATTAATTTCAGTGTATGCCAATTTTATATTGACTTTAATTGTATATTGTGGTATTTATATGAGCTACATGCATTGATTTCCATGTACATGCATTGCTTTTAGTGTTTCAACAATAGACTTGGTGTGTGTTGTATTGATTTTAGTATTTCCTTTCTTTCATACAGGGATACAATTACAATCTTGTTACAGTAACTAAAGTTACCATGTCCTCTAATAATTACCAAACAGATGATGTGCATATTGAGGATGTTAGAAGACAAGCACATGAACATGAACTAGGGAACAAAGAGAGAAGTTAGAACAAATGAGTGATGAACAAAAGGAAGATACAAGAAAGAAAAAAAGTGAAGAACAAATAGCACAACAAAAAATAGAATTGATTCCAATGCTAGTTGACCAACTATAGGAACATAGAAAACAAAATGTTGAGTGACAAAGAACATATCGAAAAAACAAGTCACAACAAACCAAAATTGAATAACAACACATATCGAAAGAACAAAATTATGAACAACAAAAAGCATATGAAAAAAGAAAGACACAACTGATCTAGGTCGATGTCGGTGGCCATCCACCTTTTCCACTAAATCAACATTTCGAGCATATGGTTTTGATAAACCATGATATTTACCCTCTTGATGGGGAATGAAATGTAATGACATCTTCATTTGTTAATTACAGACATCATGTAATGATTTACTAATGGTTTTATGTACATGCCTACAACATAGCATTAATGTACCAGAAATCATTGGAACTCTGTAGTTAAGTGCACTTGGGATAGAGTAGTACTAGGATGGGTGACTTCCTGGGAATTTCTAGTGTTTTACATGTCTATGAAAATTTATAAACTTAGACCAATTTACCACACATGCATTAGGGGAATTGTTCTCCTCTCACTCTCTCTTATATAATTGAGGTGAATGAGGCCCTTTAAGTATGCAATGAAGTGTGATGTATAACTTCTTGCGAATGAAGCGTAGCCAACATATTTTTATTTTTAGAGATAAGCTACCCCATTCTGACAATTTGTGTTTTACAATGTTTTTCTATCTTATTCATTAATAGAAGTTGGGTTCCACTCTATTTTTTTGTTCTCTGCTATATATTTTTTGTTTCATTTCGTTCTGAGTATAATATAGATCAGTGGTATCAGAGAAGTTTACTCCTTGTCATTTCTTAGATAATGTCCCTAATCTGGTCAAGGTATAGAGAGTTGGGTCTCGAGATAGTTTCACTTGAGGACAACTGCTCTTGCTAATCCAAGCGAACTTCCATGGAAGAAGAAGAGAGATGGAAGAGCACCTAGAGATCCTTTCAAGATGTTTCTCAAGGAATCCCTCATGCGAATTTTCTCATATCCTTCAAATACTATTGATGGTGGCAACAAAGGCATCTTTGACAAGAAACCATTTCGGAGGTGCGACACCCTTCAAGGTACAAGTTAATTTTTATATCCTCTTATTTGAAGGACAGATAGATGCAGATGCTCTAGAAAAATGGTTTAATATGCTAGAAGGTTATTCCTCTATCCAAAAAAAAATTGATAGTGAAAATATCACCTTCGCGCTCCTTAAATCCCTTCCCTGTGTCAGAGTTTGGTGGGAAGGTTACTAGGAGAGGTACACCGTGAATGAATCTACACCATTCATGAGAGAACCTACTTGGGAGGCCTTTGTAGATTCCATAAAGGAGGAGTTATACCCTGTCAGAAAATGTGATGACCAATACATGAGATGGAAAACTATGCATAAGAAAAGAGACCAGACGATGCCAGAGTACACTAACATATTTCATACCTTTCACTCAAAGATACGTATCAAAGACTCTGAGTGACACATGGTTTTGAAGTACCGTAGTGATTTTCACAAGTACATCCAAACATAGATGGATTTCTTGGACATCTCCTCACTAGGACATGCTTATCAATATGCATTCAAAATCAAGTAGAAATTCAAGTAGTTAATTAAGTGGGAGTTTGAGTTTGAAAATATGCCGCATTAAAAGCATGGAAAAGGAAACCCTAACTCACATAATGAAGGACAGATCAAAAAGAAAGGAAAACCTCAAGAGATCAAGTCTAAGATGTAGGAAAATAAGGGTAACGAGAAGTTTAATAAAGACACCAGAAAGTGGTGTGAGTTCCACAAAATCCCTTGGCACAACACCGATGAATGTTTCTCGAAACAATCATTGGTGGTCGAGATAAAAGAAAGAGAATCAAAACCTGACTCAAACTTTGATTCAGAGCATAATAAAGGGAAACAAATCTTCGATGCGGAACCCACTACTACCATCGTGACTACAAAAGTACAACCAAAAGAACTAGAGGAGCTTGAGGAGGGGGAGTGCTCTTCCACTTGCAGATGTGGGTAAAGGGGACCTCAATGCATTTAATTATTGACAATGGGAGTAAGAAGAACCTGATCTCATCCGAGGCTATCAAGAGATTGAAGTTGCCAACAATGTCACACCCCCAATCATACACCATTAGATGGTTCAGACGGGGATGTGATATTTGTGTCATCCAACAGTGTCACATGTCCTATGCACAAATATCTTCAAGGATGAGGTAGTGTCTGATGTTTCCCCACTTTAAGTTTGCGATGTTCTTTTAGGACAACCATATATGTGGAAATATCACACTACCCTTGAGTCTCGACCCCACAATTCCATAGTTACTCTAGGAGGTCATCTCTATAGGGTAATGGAGGTAGCTTCGACTATTTCCACTTCATTTTTCTCAGAAAAACAATGCCAAAAAGTAATCTCTCATACCATAAAGTTTTTCCTCTTCACAATCTCCTTAGACGGTGAAGAAAAGGTCATTGCGACCACTTCAACCTCAACCCAAGATGTTTCTATCCAATAGAAGCAGATCGACAAGATTGTAGAGGAGCATGAAGAGAATGTGAGTCTTCCATATATTCAACATAGCTCTATTGGCCATGGCCCTTTTTAAGTGTCCTTGGGGTTCCAACCATTATCCCCCATTGATATAGATATTCTTGCTGCATCTTCACTGACAAATTCCTCCCACATTTGGACTAAGGAAGCTCATGCATCGAAATTTGTTGAACAGATCCAACACCTCCAATGGGTTCATGACATCCTTCCACAGGAAAAGTACAAGTAGGAAATATACTTCAACAAGGAAAGCAACTCACCAAGGTTCATATTCAACAGAAGTTTCCCCATCTCTTGAGGGAACTTAATACAATGGGGACCATTTATTCCTAATGGTGGAGGAGTGATCAAGGTGGATCTCGGTGGCCATCCACCTTTTCCAGTGAATCAACATTTTGAGCCTATGGTTTTGATAAACCATTATATTCACCCTTTTTATGGGGAATGGAATGTAATTCCATCTTTATTTGTTAATTATAGATATCATATAATGATTTCCTAATGGTCTTATGTACATGCCTACATCATAATGTTAATGCACAGTATCCCATTAGAACTCCATATTTAAGTACGTTAAGGCTAGAGTAGTACTAGGATGGGTGATTTCCCAAGAAGTCCTAGTGTTATACATGCCTATGGAATTTTATAAACTTAGAACAATTTATCCCCCATGCATAATGGGAATTGTTCTCCTCTCACTCTCTCATATATAATTGATATGAAGGTGTCCCTTTAGGCATGCAATGGAGTGTGATGTAAATATTCTTGCAAATGAAGCATAGCCTGAAGGTAAATATTTTAAGAAATTGTTTTCATGTAATTTTATTAACTATATTCATTGATTTCAATGTACATGCCAATTTCTAATCCATGTGTAGATATTTCATTCACTAGGTTAGGGTGACATATCATGTAGGTTAATATAAGTTGAAGTACATGCATTAATTTTATTGTATCTAGATTAACAAGATGCATTGATTCAATGTATATGTCAATTTATAATCCCCGTATAGATATTGGATTAACTTAAGTAGGGTGACATATCATGTACATTAATATAGGTTGAAGTAGATGCATTAATTTTAGTGTAATTAGATTAACACAATGTATTGATTTCAGTGTAATTAGATTAATGAGATGCATTGGTTTCAATGTATACCAATTTTATATTGATGCAAAAAATATCTTGAGTTAAATATTTGAATGGTCTATGATTTCAACCTCCCTTTTCATATGATTGATATCAAAAGATGGAAAAACTAGAAGGAGAAAATCAGAATAAGATAGATTGCGATTGATCACAATGCAATCTATTTGTAACTGATTAAATCCATATTATTCACATTTTTCATCATTCAACATTATTATTTTATTTCTATTCAACTTATTCCTCATGTAACTCTTGAAGTATACTTTTGAATAATACTCTTTATGTTCTCAAGAAATTGAGGAAATTGAGTAAAATCAAAATGATCTGATTCATCTCAGACATATACATATACATAATTTTGATCATGTATAAATTTTGTCATTGTAATAAAAATTGAAGATGATAGATTGACTTTCATCCTTCTCGATAATACTCTCTATATTTTCAACAAATTGACAAAATTGAGTAAATTTCAAATAATCATATTAATCTTAGACACATACATATACATAATGTTGATCATCTACAAATTCTATCACTATAATAAAAATTGAAGAGGATACATTGACATTGATCCTTCTCGATAATACTCTCTATAGTTTCAACCAACTAAGGAAAGAGAGTAAATTTCTAATGATTAGATTATTCTTAGAAATATACATATACATAATGTTGACCGTCTCCAAATTTTATGTGATAGTTGTTGGCATCCAAGGTTTTGGGGAAGTTGCACATGTGTGCCACAAGTCAATAATACACATGTGTCCATGAAAATTCATTGCATGATGCAAGAAAGGATTAAAAAAAAATTCCCAAAAAAGGAAGTCTGTGTGTGCCAACTCAGTTTTGTACTGTGCGTAAGGAATCAAGAATACCACATGCAACAAATCTAAGCATATCTTCGAGAATATTTTGTAATCAAGTACTATAATGACCCAAACTATTGTGGGCGAAGGAATGGATGAAATGAAAATTTTTGTAGGAATCTATAATAGGGTAAAAAATGAGTAGGAATGAATAAATTAGGACATAGTGCATAACACATTGGAATGGAATGTCTGTTGATTGAGTTTAGAGTGCATGGCACATATCTATGTTATGGGTCTTGTCTTTATAAACATTTTGAAACGAATGAATAAAATACAAAGTCCTTTGTCTCTACAATATGATATATATGTTAAGATATGAATGTGTATATGTTTTACTATTCAATGTTTATTACTTTGTATATTCATTATGAATGAATGAATGGATTTTCAACTAAGAAGCTTCTTTGTTTGCACTTTCCCTTCATATCTGACAAAAGACTATTGGTCTCTATGATTCTCATGGCATCTTGGGTGAGACCTTCTTCAGTCCTAGACTAAACATTGAATATGCCGATGAATTAGGGTTTTTGTTGGTCAAGCTTGATGAACCAGGGGTCTTTTACCCCCCAGTGAGAAGAGTGGCAATACTCTAAAGAGCCAACACATCGTTCCTTTCATAGGACCTAAAGGTTTTGTATTGCATGGTGAAGAGAAAGAATGAGGTGGAATCCATCTAAAGAGGAAATAAAATAATGGTTGTCTAAGAAGGAATACAAGTTTGAATCAAAAGAGACCAAGGAACTGATAACCAACATCGAACGCTATAAATAGAAATATATCTACACATATTTGCATGAAGTTTTCTTTGATGGGTTTCCTTGTTTGTTGTATAAATGGTTGAAGAGGAAGACAACTATTAATACTAATTTGGGAGTCCAAGAGCCACTGGTATGGGACTAGACTACACACTACTACATATGATGTAGAAGTCCGACCAAGATTTTCAATGGTATAGATAAAATGGACCATATCATCAGACATTACTAAGTAATTATCAAAATTTCAATATTATTTTTTCTTGGTTCCCCGACATTCATTGGATTTTCGACGAACTCCAATCATCGTCAGCATTCTGAGTCCTATTTGATAGTTACCACAAGTGCCACATGACACCCCATTGTTAAATTTAGATTGCAAAGGAATGTTTATAATTACACAAGCTATAAGAATTCACTTGAGGGCCTATAAATACATGTAAAATTAATTATGATGAACTTATGTGACTATCAGATGAATTAAGGTTGTCCCCATGGGGATCATATAAATATATAGGCATTGTATAGACGATCTACATTTTGGCTTTTTTTGTCAGAATCTGATGATACAAAGGTTGTAAGTAGAGTGATAGGAAAGGAGAGGATTATTAGAGAGACATTAGGAGGAATATTCAGAGAGAAAAATGGTGTGGGATCTGTATTTCACTTTGTCGGTTGGTTTTGTAAGGGATATTGTAACTGTGATGTTTTTCATGTAAAGATCCCATTGTTATAACCACTTGATGGAAGATCAATACCATTTTGACTCATACTTTTCTTATATGTGATGCTTGTTGTGATCTTTAGTGTTTTCTACAATATCTAAGATATATTTAATGGATATTTATAATAATGTTTTAATCTACCTATAGTAAATTCAAAAGGTATGGATAATAGGGAGAAATTGAAGGAGGGTTAGTTATAAACCAAGGAAGGGGAACTAGGGCACTAGGAAGAGGCAAGACGTCAATTTATTTCACTCAAAAAATATATCTATGAATGAGGTTATTTTTTCTAAATATTTGACAATGGAAGGGTTTGTTAGAGTGGACAATGCCCCTATTAAGTGTTCCTTAGGATCTATGTAAAATTTAATTCTTGGGGATCAATCATCCCCTTCAAAAAATAGCCTTGAAAAGATCTATTGATGTGAATAAACTTGACATCCTCCTCCTATAATAGATAATGTTAAATGGGGATAAAATAATTAGAGATCTAAGTAGATTGCTTGGGGGTTGGAAGTTTAAATTCATTGATGCTAGAAGAAGGTATGTCAGGATAATTAGAAACGTTGTACATTTGTCTATACCTTTGTTTGTGAATTTGGAAACTTAAAACGCTTTGTTGTGCAAAAATACCAAAAATTGTCATGTAGGACAAGGAGGGAAATTTTTTCCTTGGTGTAAATTTTTTCTTGGTACAAAATGCATGCTAGGATACGCTAAAATGCACACCTAAATCTGTAAAAACATTAAATCTGAGTGGTTCACAATGTAAACAAGCTTTTAAGTCATTTTACATAAGTCTATATACTTAGTTTTTCATTTGTAGTCATAAAAGACTTCGTTGTGCAAAAATACGCAAAAGATGCCTAGTAAAACCCTAGAAATGCACAACTTGTTTGTAAAAAGTAAGTTAGGGTTTTATTATACTATATATTTGAGTTGTGAAAGTTGTTGGGAGTGTGGTTTATCATATTATACCTGACTCTATTGTTAGTTTTGCAATTGCAATTTTAAAAATGGTTTCTCTGCAAAAGAGGCAAAGTTTTCTTTGTAATTTGGAAGGTCAAAACTGTACTAAGTGAAGAAATTAAAATGCATGCCCAAGCTTCCCTGTAGCAACAAAATATGTTTTATAAGTTGTACGATGGATATATCTATATTTTTTATTTACCTGTGTCATATAAAGTGAAATTTAAGAGCAAGGGAGGTTGGTTTCAGGCACCTAGATTTGCGATTTCATGTAAATATGAAGTCAAAACTGACTTAGAGTAAATGCATGCCCTAGTCTCCATTTTTATCCAAATTGAGTGGTTCAACTTGAAAAATATGTAATTTGTGAATTTACACCTTGAAATAACCTTATATTTGTTAAGTTTTTAGCTATTATTAGGTTTCTTTTCAATTTACTAGATAACAATAGAATATGTAGGATCACTGAGAGAAAAAAAAATCAAAAGATACACATCATTTATCTTGGGAAACCCTCATGGGGGAGAAAACCCAACAAAAACATCCTTAATATAGATAGCCAATACAATGCCAAGACAATAAACCAAACACTAGAGAATATCCTGCAATGAACAATGCACCTCTCTCTTCCTTCTTCTCCCAACTACAACTACCAAACTTGTGCACTGAATGAGCGAATGAGTGAGTGAACAAATGAGGTGTTGGCTTCCTTTATTTATACAAACTGGAAGGTGTTGGAAAGGTGTCTCTTCACTGGGCATGGCCATGTAATGTTCCTGACTTGGCTAGT
>SNQJ01S0073625.1:50382-100468 GCA_010110895.2 Picea sitchensis
TAACATCTGTGACTGGGGTGACCTCTAGTAAAGCACTGTTAACTCTTGTTAGCTCAATGTCACTTTCCGAATATAACACCTGTGACTGGAGTGACCTCTAGTAACCCTGTTTACCCCTCTTTGGCCCTGGCTATAGTCTAACGAGGTTGTTTAGACCATTAATCCTCCTCTTCTGGAGCTCCTATTTGGAAAGGGACATTACAGGCCAACTTTTCTTCTTAGTGGTTAAAACCACTTCAATTAGCCTAGGGGCCGACTTCTCAATTTGCATAATATATTTAGGGTTTGACCAATCCACAAAAGGGGATTTGTTCAATTACAATGCTCGACATGATCAATCCACAAAAGGGGATTTATTTAATGAATAATAACTCAATAATAAATATAATACTCTTTGCAGTTACAATATTTCAAAAGTCCCCCTTAACAAAAAGGGTATTCTACAACATCATCAGGAGAGAGAGAGAGGGAAACAACATCAACAACATATGGAAAATTTACTGACATATCTATAAATCATTGAAAGTTTTTATCATTATCAATAACAACACAAGGTTGATACAACATCAACAAAAACAACATCAAAACATGAAGGCTGGAGCATCATAAAAAACAATAGCATCACAACACAACGGATTGATCATCATCAACAACAACATCATCATAGCACGAAGGCTGGAGCATCATCAACATAATCACTATGATGGAAATATTCAACACGAAGCTAGCATCTCAACAACATCATCACGAAGCTGGAATCTCAACAACATCAACACGAAGTTGGAAATCTTCAGCAAGAAGCTGGAAATATTCAGCATGAAGTTGGCATCTCAACAACATCAACACAAAGATGGAAATATTCAACACTAGGCTGGCATCACAACAACATTGGCAGGAACCTAGAAATATTCAGCAGTAGGCTGGCATCAACACTACTCCGCCTTTCGAGGGAGGTCCTGTCAGACTACGCCAGTCTTATCTCGAAAGTTCTCAAACTTTACACGAGATAGAGGCTTGGTCAACACATCTGCAACATGTTCATCCGTGCTAACATACTGGATATTTATGGCTCCTCTCAACACCATATCAAGGATGTAATGATATCGGATCTCTATGTGTTTTGACTTGTCATGGAACACAAGGTTCTCTCTCATATTTATGAAACACTAGTTATCACATATAATCACGGTTTCTTCCATCTCCATTTCGAATAGACATGTCAAAAAATTTCGAACCCATATGGCTTTAAAACTGGCGGAACATGAAACAATTAATTTTTCTTCTGTCATGATGAGAGAAATTCTTGATTTCTTCCTACTCTGCCATGAGATCATGGCTAAACCCAGAATCAAACAAAATTCTGAAGTGCTATTTCTGTCAGGGACACTTCCATCCCAACCTGAATCGGTATAACCACTTAGTCTGCAGTCATGATCTCCATTATAAATGAGACCACAATCTAACATACCCTTAAGGTACCTCATCACATGTTTTGCAGCAACCAAGTGAACACGTCTGGGATCTACCAAAAATTGAATCAAGGTGTTCACAACAAAACATATATCCATCCTGGTGTTCGTCAGATACACCAACGATCCAATGATTTGTCTGTACAATGTAGCGTCAATTAATTATGATGAAGTATCAAACAAGAGATTCAACTTTGTTTCCATGGGTGTGTTCATGTATTTTCACTCCAACATATCAAATATCTTCGGTATTTCAACTGCATAATTCCCTTGGTTAAGGAATATCTTCTCTGGGATCTTCTAGACCTCAAGACCTAAGAAATAGTGCATTAGGCTAAGGTATTTCATCTCAAATTCTGCGGTGAGATTCTTCTTACAATCAGTGATGAGATTTTCTTATCCAATTAAGAATAAGTCATCCACATACAACAAAAATATAACATGTTCATCATTCATAACCTTGAAGTAAAGGTTAGAATCAACTTTAGTCTTGGTAAAGCCCAAGCTCATTAGGAAACTATCAATCCTTCCATACCAAGCTCTAGGATCTTACTTCAATCCATACAAATCCTTCTTCAATCTACATACATGAGTCTTCATGTCTTCAACTTCAAACCCTTGAGGTTGTTCTATATACACTTCTTCTTCAATGACACCATTTAACAAAGATGTTTTCACATCCATCTGGTGTAACTTCCACTTCATCTTATCTGCAAGGGATATGATGGTTATGATTGAAGTGTATCTGGCTACAAGAGAAACCATATATTCATAGTCAATGCCTTCCTTTTGAGAAAATCCACGAGCAACAAACCTTGATTTATATTTCTCAATACTTCCATCAACAACATGTTTTATTTTGAAAATTCATTTGGAAGATACCACATCCTTGCTCTTTGGTCTGGGAACTATTTCCCATACATCATTATTTATAATGGATTGGTATTCTTCTGTCATGGCATCTACCAATTCTTTCTTCTGAATAGATTCTTCGAAGCAAGTAGGCCCCTTCTCTAAGAGATCACACATCAAAGACATATAATTGGAGAATGGCTTGGGTTTCTTTACTTGTCTCATGGTTCCTTCGAGGGCACCATACTTATCTCCATATTGAATAAGTTCCCTTGCCTAGGATGGATTTTTCTTGTGGGATATCACCATCTAGGGAGGTTCTTGAGATTATATTATGTCATGATCTTCTAGAATATCCTCAGCAGGGGAAGTTATGACTTCTCTCACTAGTTCTGCAACTTTGGGAGCCACAGGTTCTTCTTCATATACTTCTTCAAGCTGGCACCTTCTTGATTTATTGAGTGTTGTATATTCATCAAAGGTTACATCTTTGTTGATCTCAATATGATGGTAACCTGGTATATAAACTCTGAAGGCCTTGGAGACCTCACAGTATCCAACAAATATTCCCTTCTTTCTTGAAGGTTCTAGCTTGGTTCTCTTTTCTTTCGGAACGTGTACAAATACTGGACAACCAAATATTTTGAGATGTCTTACTTATAGCTTCTTTCCAGAGAACATCTCTTCAGGGGTCTTGAACCCAAGTGAACTATGGGACAATATGTTTTTTACATATACTACTATTTTTTTTTCTTATGCCCATAAGTGCATTGGAATATCTTGATCAAGGATCATAGTCTTCACTGCTTCCATTATAGTTTTGTTCTTTCTTTCTGCTACACCATTTTGTTGAGGATTGTAGAGAGTGGTGAGTTCCCTCTTGATCCCAACACCTTTACAAAATTTTACAAACTCTCTTTTGAGGTGTATTCTCCTCCATTATTTGACCTTAGTATCTTGATCTTTCTTTCAGAGATATTTTCTATCAAGGATTTGAATTCCTTGAATTTACTAAAAACTTCATCTTTTGATTTCAAAAAATAAACCCAGGTTTTGTGAGAATGGTCATCAATAAAAGAAACATAGTATACATACCCAATGATGGAGGTTGATGGCATTGGGACACATACATATGAGTGAATGAGCTCTAGGACTCCTTCTCCTTTACTCTCTCTTCGGGAAAGGGTTCTTGATATTCTTTCCTTGTAGACATCCGTTGCACACACCTTCATGGTCAACCTTGAATTTTGGTAGACTTGTGACTGCCTTGCTTACATATGGTAATGCCTTGTAGTTAATGTGAGATAGTCTTCTATGCCAAATTTCACATGGATTCTCAATGGAATGAGTCAAGGCCGCTTCTTAGTGACCTTTTATATTATACAATCCACCATCTTCTTTTCCAATAACAATTGCTTCTTTTATAGTTTTTCCTTTGGGCCACATAAGAACTCCTCCATCTATGAAGGCAACTTTGAAGCCTTTATTCTCTAAAGATGAGATAGAAAGTAAGTTCTTTGTCAAACCTAGTACTTATAACACATCCTTCTTCTTCATTGGGGTCCCTAAATCAAGTTTGTAATTTGATTCTCCTACTCCTTTGATAGGGTATTGATAATCATCTCCAAGTGTAAATTTCTGGGGAAATTTTTTTTCTGTAAGGCAAGAGAGAATGTATCTTTGACTTGTCATGTGCTTGGAAGAACCACTGTCTATGAACCAAGTGTCCTCACCAGGTGACACTGATTCTGAGAGGGCGGAGATTAAGACATAGTCTTCAATCTATTCTTTTATCATCTTTGTGGGTGGCTCTTCATCTTCAACTGTATGGGCATGGTGCCTCTTGTTTATCTTATTGTATTCTTCTCATATAGCTAGACAATTATTATCAATATGTCCCATCTTTTCACAATGGTAACATTGGTAGGATGAGAAATATTTTTCTCTTCTTTGACCCTTCTGGAATCTCCTTAGAGGGTGAGACTCTTTAGGTATGTCGAATTTGTTTTGGGGGTGAGACTCATGTTGATGAGTTTCTTTCTGGAAGTAATACCTATTCCTTCCTCCTTTAGTATGAGTAGCTAGGGATTGATCTTCATCTCTTGATAGTAATGCTTCTCGGTTAGCTACTCTTGCTTCTTCTTGAACGCATTCTTCCCAAAGACTGTTAAAGTTTAATTTCTCCTTTCCGGCACAAATAGTTTGGATGAATGCATCCCAAGGTCTTGTGAGACCATTAAGGGTTGTCATTATAAGTTTTTCTTCATCTAGAGTATCACCAATTTCTTCTAGCTATTCCTTGAGATTTGATATTCTAGAGAAATATTTCTGAATTGTTTCTCCTTTTTGCATCCTTGTACTTTTGAGTTGAGTTCTTAGATTCATATTATGATTGATGTTATTCCCTTCATACAATATGGTTAGGACATCAATCATTTATTTTGGAGTTTTATTTGAATCTAATCGAGGAATCAAGTGATATTTAATAGAGTCTATAATGATTCTTTTGGCCCTAATGTGTCCTTTTGGTCTTTTTCTTTAGTTGCAACATCGATAGGTTATGGTACATCTTCTTTCATGAATATTGCTAGGTAATTCTCTTCAAGAATGAGTGAAATCCTATACTTCCAGTCACAAAATTTTTCCACACCTTCTAGCTTGTCAACAAGCTTAGTGCTTGTAGACATCTTGACCTGGAGCTAGAAAAATGACCAAAAATAAAAAATGCTCAGAATTTAATTTTGAAATTACCAGGAGGTGCACTTGGATGAGGTGAGTATTCTAGTGTAGTTAGATTCATTAAATCCAATTCCCCCCCCCTTCATACTGGACCAACAAAATTATGCACTAGTACTTCTAGTACTGGTTCTGGTTCCCTAGTTTTCTGGTATTGGTCAAAACTAGGGTTTGAATTTCCAAGAGTTCTATCCACTGAAATAGTGCACTGAAGGTGCCAAAGAGTTCCCTAGGCTAGGGAACACTTTTCTAGATGGTTTTTAGGATGATATTCTTCTTCAACAAAAATACCTAATTTTCTTGTATGACAACAATGATATTTTTCTTTATCCAATGAAATATGCTCTCTTCAGTTTAGCTCTGATACCATGTTAAGTTTTGAGATATTATTAGGTTTCGTTTCAATTTACTACATAACAATAGCATAGGTATGATCACTGAGATAAACAGAATCATAAGATACACACCATTTATCCTGGGAAACCCTCATGGGGGAGAAAACCCAGCAAAAACTTCCTTAATATAGATTGCCAATACAATGCCAAGACAATAAACCAAACACTAGAGAATATCCTCCACTGAGCAATGAGTCTTTCTCTTCCTTCTTCTCCCAACTGTAGCTACCAAACTTGCGCACTGAGTGAGATAATAAGTGAGTGAACAAATGAGGCATTGGCTTCCTTTATTTATACAAACCGCCAGGTGTTGGAAAGGTGTCTCTTCACTGGGCAGGGATGACTTGTATTTTTAGTGGCTAAAACCACTTTAATTAGCCTAGGGCCCGACTTCTCAATTTGCATAATATATTTAGAGTTTGACCAATCCAAAAAAGGGGATTTGGTCAATTACAATGCCCAAAATGATCAATCCACAAAAGGGGATTGATTTAATGAATGATAAATCAATAATAAATAGAATACACTTTGCAGTTACAATATTTCAACAATATTGGTATTTCTAGACAAAAAACTACATGATGTGCATAAAGGCTAAAAATTGCCTTGTAACACTGAAAAGCCAATTTGTTAAAGTTGGATATATGAAAGTGGATGCCCAAAGTTGGATAATCCTCCATAATTTATTATTTAAGTTGTAAATTGATGATTAAAATATTTTTTAACATGTTTGTACAATTATGAGTGAATCTACACTCCAATAAGTATGATTTCTATTCACAAAGATTCATGATGTTTTCATGAATTAGAGGATTGTGGGTTATTAGATAAATCAAGGTGAATGACTTCTAACCAACCAATTATACATAGAAAATAACATAAAACTTAACAAAAGATAATTGACCCATATAAAAATAATTTAAAGAGAATATATCATAAAAAATATAGACTTTGTTCACCTCCAAATTGATTGATTCAAGTTGGTCGAGAGTATCTAATTTATCTTTTTACATCTGTATATACCTTTGTCTGTGCATTTAGAGAAATACAACACTTTGTTGTGCAAAAAGACCAATACCTATTTTATAGAATAAAGAGGTCAATATTATAGGAAATACTACAAGTTACAGGGTTATAGAAAAGTAGTACATCTTTCTGTATATTTGCTTGTGCAATTTGAAACTTAAAACCCTTTTCCCTGCAAAAAGATGAATTTTCTTCTAGGACAAAGAGGGAAAATTTTGCATTCATGTAAATTTTTCCATGGTGCACAATGCATGCGAGACTAAACTAAAATGCATGCCCAGGTCTTAAAACTCATTCAATTTGAGTGGTTCAAATTGTAAATGATTTTTTAAGTCATTTTTCATAAGCTTATATACTTAATTTTTTAGTTTCAATCATAAAAAAAATTGTTGTGCAAAAATAAGCAATAGATGCCTAGTAAAACCCTAGAAATTCCCAACCTATTTGTAAAATGTAAGACAAGGTTTTATTATACCTTATATTTTAGTTGTGAAAGTTTTTGGGGGTGTATTTTATCATATTAGACCTATTCATGTTGTTAATTTTTCAATTTCAAGTTTAAAAAGGGTTGATGTGTAGAAGAGACAAAAAATGCCTTGTAATTTGGTTGGTCGCAACTGCACTAAGTGACCAAATTAAAATGCACGCCCAAGATTTTCTATAACTCCAAAAATTGTTTTATAAGTTTTAATATGGAGTTATATATATGAAAATTTTACTAATGTCATCTAACATGTATTTTAAGAGCATGATAGGTTGCTTTCATGCACCTATATTTGAGACTACATGTAAATCTGAAGTCAAAACTGCATTAGAGTAAAATGCACACCCTAGTCTCAATGTTGGCCCAAATCGAGTGTTTCAACTTGAATAAGGTGTAATTTGTGATTTTACACCTTCATATAGCCTTATACTGGAAGTTCCACACAAACACCTACCTGATGTGCGTAAAGGCTAACAATTTCCTTGTAAAATCGAAGGGCCAATTTGTTAAAGTTGGCTATAGGAAAGTGCATGCCAAAAGTTTCATAAGCTTCCATAATTTAATATTTAACTTGAAACTTTATTATTACAATAGTTTTAACATGTTTGTACAATTAAGAGTGCATTTACACTCCAAAAATGATGATTTCTATGCACAAATATTCATGACATTTTTATGAAATATAGAATGAATAGGTCAATATTATAGGAAATATTATAATCTACAGGGTTGTATGAAAGTTGTACAACTTCCTATACCAAAAATTGGCTTGTAAAATGAATCGATCAATAGTATAGGAAATATTACAAGCTAGAGGGTTGTAGAAAAGTTGTAGAAAATATATAGTGGTGAATTTTGTATGATGAGATGATGTATATATAGAACAATGAGTAATTCAATCCTTAATATGAGATATGTATTCCTTAACAAGAAAATTAATGCCAAAAAATGGAAATTGTGTTTTTTTTTCTTGAAAAAAGAGCACGCTGTAAAATGCATGCCCTTGGCTGAAAATGCAAGAATTATGTTAGGATTTGCATGATAACTTCTTGAAAGAATAATGTTAGGGAAAATTTATATATTTATATGAATTATGCACATTTTTCACACTATCCTTATGAAATTTCATGAAAACGAGGCATTGAGGAAAATGCACGCCCTGTTAGGGAAAAAGGCACGTTGTATATATGTTGTTATGTACCAACAATTTGGTGCTAGGTGAAATATATATTTTTGTTTGGGGTTATATGCATGAACTAATATTATTGTTACATGTGCAACTATCAAATTCTTTATTGTGATAGATTATAGATTAATGATTACACAAGTGAAATATTGTGGTTGTTGACTGTTGTTGTGTATGAAGTTTGAACATACCTTGGAGTGAAAACTACACTCCTTTTGTTAGGATTTGCATTATATATTCCTTAAATCACAATGTTAGGGAAAATTCATATATTTATATGAATTATGCACATTATGCACACAATCCTTATGAAATTTCATGAAAAGGGGGCATTGAGGAAAATGCACGCCTTGATATGGAAAAATGCATACTGGATATTGTGTCCCTAGAATTTGGTGTACAGTGAAATATACATTTTGGTTTTGGGTTACATGCATGAACTAACATTTATTGTTACATATATAACTATGAAATTATTTACAGTAATAGATGATAGATTAATGATTCCTCAAGTGAAATATTGTGGTTATGGACTATTGTTGTATATGAACATACCTAGTAGGGTATTTGTGCAAGAATCCTTACATATTAGGGCTTAAGATTATGTAGTTATATAAATATGCAATCTTTGGAAGTTGTGTGTGTGTGTGTGTGTGTGTGTGTGTGTGTGTGTGTATTGCATGTGCTAACTGCTATACATATATATTTTATCCATATATTGGATTATGAATGGTCATTGTATGAAATTACCATTGTGGAGGAAATTGGGTAAATGTTGCATTTGTAGCTTGTGTATATATTGTAATTTGCATGAAAAATGATTTTTTTACAAGCCATATGCATACTTGATAAGTATATGTTTCTTATTCATAACAACAAATATAAATCTATGCAATTATCATTGTGATATCAAAATGTAAAATACAAGAAACCACTTATGTTTTACTCAAACATATTGCAACAAGATGACAATGATGGTGTATATATGTATAACTCAATCTCAAATAACTTTTAGTTGCACGCTGCAACTCCACACTCTCTCTCTCTCTTCTTCTATGGATCTTTGTGCATCACACAAAAGTTTCTTCCGCTGAGAAGCATGAAACTTACGGGGTATATGATTCCTTCCTCATTTTCTCGTCAGGTCATTGACCTAATCCTTCACCATGCTCAAACTCTTCTCCTGTATTGGCCCCTCCGCAGGTTATGACTCCGACGTCTACTTCCTTGTTCTTCTTTTTTTTCTTTTGTGGCTTTGCATGCACCATGTTACAATTGGTATTCTTATCTTACCACTTCTTCAAAAATTCAGGACAATCTTCTGTAGCATGTTCATGATTGTAAAAATAGGTGCAGAGAAGGCATGGACTAGTACAAAATTGTGAGACATGACCGATTTCACTACAATTGAAACATGTGGGGGGTATACCTCCTCCACCACCATATCCATAGCCACGATAGTGCCCATATCYAAATTGGGTTCCTCCTTGATATCCACCCTTGTTTAAACCACCACACTCACCACCATTTTTCTCCTCTTGCACCAGGAAGGATTCCTCGATGTTATCTTKCATCAACTACAGGGAGCGACAACTATTGACATCATGACCAATGGATTTAAATAATTCACATAAGGGGGTGTGAGTTGTTKTTTGATACTTCTATAATTTTGGACAGTAGGATGGCCCATGTCCCCATTATCTAGAGATATCACACCACTTGGATTGTATAGATGGAAATAGACTCGCCGCATATGTCTCTGTATAATTTGGAAGGACCAGGAACTTGTCTTGACAATGCCCCTCTAACCGATAGGTAGTGCACCATAAATTTTCTTGCACGACTTTATATTTGGCCATATATTGCAACTGGATTGTTAGTTTGGCCAGTTGTGACTGCACTTGTGCCAACCCGATCGATATTTCTGCACCTCCTGGTGTAGCCTCCAATTGCATTGTGATTTCGACTACCTCAGCTTGAGTCGTCACCTTTGCTGGGTGAGAGAGAATAATATCTGGGGGAGAAACCCTGTAATGAACCATTATCTTTGATGCAAGTCATGAATCTGGAACATTAGCATATACAAAAAAATATTGAACTGCTGGTCATAATCCTAGACAATCTCTCATTCATTCTATTTGATTTATTTGATCTTCATTATACATTGAGACCCGAACTTTGACTTCTAAAACTCTTGAAGAAGATCCTTCTTGATCTTGGACAAGGACTTGGCCTATCCCGTTGGCGCAATGGCCTTTTATTTCATGTACCATATCATGGCTATATCCCTAAATGTAGTCTCTAACTACACAATCTTCACCGCGTCGTCTATAACCCTCTTCACAGACCATATTTCTTCAAAGGTGAACTAGTGTTTCTTTGCATCGTCTTTTACCACTCCATGGAATACAAGAAACCGTAGTGTACTATATTGAATCACCATCTTGGAACTAGAATTAGTTTTTCTTCTACGAATATTATTGATGGGATCTTTCCACACCACTATCGATTGGGGTAAAGTATTGATGACTTCACCTTCCTCTTCACTTGATTTTTCACTTCTTTATTCTTCTTTTATTTCTTCAATTCCAATCTATCCACTATATGATGTGTTTTCTTCTTAATTAAAAATGCATGAGGGGGGAGGTACAAATGGGGGATAGGATTATATTCTTCTGAAACTTCTCGTGAGGTGACCCAATGAGCTATCAATTTGCAGTTGTGCAAGACCATCCAAAAATACCAAATTAGCTCCCCCACCACTAGGGGAGATTTCATCTTAAATCTCTTCTGACACATCAACAATATGCTCCCTTTCTTTCAAACTCGACCACACACTTCCATTCTGTGCCTCTTCTCCTTGTCCGATCTATGCATTTACACCTTGCAGAGAATCACTTTCTTTACTCAGCACGCTGCCACTTTGTGCACTAGTATCTTTCTTGCTCAACATATTGCCACTACAATGAGTACCACATTCTCTTCGGATTGGTGCCTTGTGGAGTTGCACAACATCTTCTCCTTTTGTAAGCACCTAACGATGCAACGTTTCCTCCTCAAATTCCCTCGGTGCACCACAAATTTGCGCCCACACACCATACCTTGGTGCTCTAGATTCTCTTAAGGTTATGGCATACCGCAAAAGCCAAAGGGTATAGGCTTCGTCACCTAGGATTTCAATGCTACTACTGTCACTACTAGAATCTTCGATTCCAAGCCTCTTTACAGGCCTATCCTCGCTTGTGATCCACTTTGGCATAGTATCCTCTCTATCAACACTATGTGGTGTGAGTTTCCTCTTCATTTTGGTCCCGACATCTCGCTACACACCCTTGGCCAACTCTTCTCTACTTTTTTGCTCAACCTTTTATCTCAACTTATCTCTTCTTGCGTATCTCTCATCTTTTTTTCTCCTCTTCTCCTCTGGGTCCATTCCACTCCTCACCTAATATTAACAACATCTTGGATCCTCCTTAATGGATCCATGCTTTCCCCACCTTTGAAACCCCCCCCCAACGCTGGGGTTTTACTTATCCATCTTATCAGGATCCATGCACATCAATATCTTCTCTAAAAATAACATCTTGATCCAAAGTGGAATCACTTTGAGAATTCACTTTCTTGGACCTTCTTCAAACTTTCTTTCAACATTTCTAAGAGAATCACAATATTGAATGGTGAAATCAACAATGTAGCCTTCCTTCACTTGAGTGAACTAGAAATCAATCACCCAAGTCCACTTTCTGTCTAGTTCCTTCAAACTATCAAGCTTCGATTCATCCCAAACTATTGGCTCCACTAGTAGCATGACCATATTGAAAACAACTTGTCTTTTTAACCATTCATGCAGTAGACATGGTAATTCTACGAAGAAGAGCTCATGCATGTATGAGTAAATGTATCAATCCTTCCATTCCTTTGCATTCATCTGCAATCCTTACGTCTCTCGCAGGGAAAAATCATCCTCTTTTTCTTCTATCCAATCTTTAATATCCTTCTTAGAAGGATGCCACCACATCTCTCTTTTCCTCCATCAATTTCAATAAGACTTCAGGTCCTGAAAACCTGACCATTTGTTGGGTTGTTTGTTGCCATTTTGGTTCACACTTGCATGCGCACCAACCTTCCTAATGCTGGGGAGATTTATACTCGAGTTTCATCCAGAGCGTGTCCAAAAAAACCCCAAAGAACCGATATATTAATCCTTGAATAGGGATGAGGAAAGTCTCACCCGAGATGTAGAGAGGATCACATAGACCGTAAGGTCTTGTGTCAGTGATGAAGGATTAAACATATTAAACACTACTACAATTGGCATCCATATAACTCAGATTTGATACTTCATTAAGGACTAATAATTGAAACAATAAAAATCCACATTCAACCCATTCATAATTAACACATAATATATTGTAACTACCACATATTCATTAATGGAATTATTTCATCACAACAAAGGTATACATTGCACCGAAACATTGCCTACGACAACCATAGAATACCATATCATCATTATATAAACATGGGGAATACATAGAATGTGACATGCACCTTGATTTAGGACTCATACATATCAAAATGAAGGAATATATTCAAATACATTACAATACTACAAAAGGCTCAGGGTGACCTCAATGCTGGTAGCTAACTCGAAACTCTCAGACTAGCTGAATAGCTTCTCATAAACTCCTTAAGACATTAGTTAACTCTCTATCTGAGCTTAAATATCCTTTTTATATCCTTCACTAATGGGGAGCATTGTCCCTTTCTACTATGCTCCACTCACTTGTCTTATCCAACTACCTCACACACTTCAGGTACCTGCAAGCACTCCATGTAGAATCTATGCATCAAGGGAAATCTTAACTACCTAACCAACTCATCTTTTGGTTGTGCCGTGTCTTTGTATATTGTTGGCACTAATCATTTGGGTGATAAAATATTCATAAGAAAAACAATATGGAGGAAAAGGCTCACTAGCCAACACTCTATTAACTTGTATTCACACCAATTTTACATATTTATAGTACAATGGGTGATGCCACCTCATAGAGAGATTTTCTCTAGATCCTAAAATCATGCATGATTACTAGGCTAGGAAATATTAACTAACTCATTAGTCATCTCTTGAGGATATATTACTAATATTCTAAATGAATAATACAAATATAGGTGACAATTTAGACTTAGTGATTGGTTAAGGTAAGCCATAGGCTAACAATCCTCCCCTCAATCACAAGTCCAATCAATAAAACCAGAAATGAAGCATAAACTGATATCAATTCCAAGTCTTCATACTGAAACTCCTGTGTTGAGACTCAATGAAGAACTTCCTGAAAAACCGCCAATCTGGATGCTGAATGGTTCATCTGAAATGAACTAGAAGAGATATGAGATATGGAAGTGAACAACTGTAATATATGAACATTTCCTGATTGCCTGACAATTCGATCATTTTGCCAAGTATTTGAGCTAGAAGAATGTAATGTCTTCTGTTAATTGGTGAACATGTAGTTTCACCACTCTAATATCAGTGTATCACTGAAGTGATCTTTGAATCTGTGGTTTTGCATAACCATTGATCAATTGATACCATGTATCTGATGGTTTTTGGATGACCACTAACCAATATTGACACTTTTAGGTGTCCAATAGAATCCCAATGTATATTGTGTATGATTCAGTTGTAAGTCATTGAACCATAATCCTGCCAAAGTATGCCATCTCTGGAAAATCTCACTATGTAATCATGTGAGCCAGTATGCATGCAATTTGTTCACTTAATGTAAACTCCAATATGATGAGAGTGAACCAAGAGAAGTGATCAAATTCTAGATTGACACATCCCTGAAAATGCCTGACAACTCAATCAAATTCCAGGCTACAATGCAAAAGGATCCTCATGTCCTCTTCTAGGTCGAATGACCATCTATGTGAACCAAACGTTCACATGATTTCTCTCAGAATAAAAATTGACATCCAAATTATGTATGATTCAACTTAAACATATTGAACCATAATTCTGCTAATGTCTGTCATCTACAGATTGCAGTTTCCCATTTGGCAAATTTCATGCCCATCTGGCATACTTGTTGTGTAAAATTTTTGTCTAACAACCATCTTCAATTCCATCATCAATTCCCCCCTTTGTCAGATGAAAGGAGAGACCACAAGTGGTTTCATGAACCATGGTCACTGGAATTTTGAACTCCTTCCCTTAAGGTGCATGCAAGTTTCATCATTTTACTCCCTCCTTCTATGCTCAAGAGAGTACCATACTTGTTCCATTTGAGAACAACACAAAGTGGGCATGTGGAATAAAACACATGTTATCTCATCTCGTGAGGGCTATGCTCTAAATCTACGCCATAAGGGGACCACTTATGTGAGGTACAAAAATGTTATGTGCTACAATATTGGTCTTTACTCGAGATTGAATTCTATGGTAATACTTATATAATCGCTTGGTTGTTGATGACCACTGCCAAGGATCAATCCACTCATAGTGAATCTTCAATCTTGCAGGTTTCTTCAACGTTGAACATCTGTATGAAGAATGGTTATGCTTGCCACAATGATGGCAAGGATGGAGATCAAAAAACTGATCCTTGTGACCAAATCGATTGCAATGTTGGGACTTCTCATTTTGATGTTGAATTGGAACATGTGAAAGTGAATCTTCTTGAAGGAATCCAACACTTTGGAAATTGATTGGTCTAGAATAATTGGGATTATGAAAGGTAACTTCCTTTTCATATCCAAGTCCTATTCTATTATTATTGTAGATGATTTCTTCCCAAGGTCTGATGATGGGCTTGGAAAGAGTATTCTGAACCTGTTGTTTTGAAATCCATGGAAGTTGATTTACTATATGTTGTTGCATCATTGAAAGGTTTTCTTTACTGAAGTCAAAAGAAAATTCTTGAAATGTAGGTTCATGAATAGATTCATCTTCGACTGCATATGGAGTTGTCTTACTAAGTTTATCATTCGTTGGTTGTTGATCATCATCATAATCATCATCATGATTATAGAGAGGATTGTGATAAACAAAAAATAGTTCAAAACACTTCACTGGCTGTTGATTTTTGAGATCCTTGATTTCATCATTCAATAGTTGAGATAGATCTTGAATAAGTCTAACTTTATCTTGTGTCACTTGCAAACAAGTTAGCACTGATTTAAGAGTTCCTTTGTTCAATATCATTGTGTTGTCCTCGGTGGTATTTATTAGAGTGTTCAAAAACTCTAATAATTTGATATTTCAAGCCATTTCAAAAAAACATTAAATGAGGTCTCCTTGTGTAGATAGATCCTGATTACAGTTTGACTCGACAAAAGAAGGCTTATCTACAACTCGCTCACTTGAATCGCTCGCTTGAACTTCAAGCTTGATTGATTTTGTTTCATGTTCACTTGTACTCACTCAGTTTAACTTTTCTTACTTTCTTCCAAGAAGTTGAGGGTGTCGAATACTACCGAAAATGCACCCAAAAACTTGATTACAATGATTTGAGTTAAACTACTCAACCTTGTCAATTTTGACTCAAAATAACAATGACTCTTGGGTGTCGAGCTTAGCCAAGACTGCACCTGAAAATTACAATTCAAATCAAGTTGAGTTAAAAAATACAATTAAACTTAAAAATACATTATTGCAAGAAAAAATGAACTTGATTAAGTTATCTTACAACAAACATTGTTTGCAAGTTACAATTTAACTTCAAATGCTCCAAGATGTGTTGAGTTCGGAATCTTTGATTTGTCCATTACTGATGTGGATGACGAATTGAATGCTTGAGAATGTTATTCACATAATCTTGATCATATGCGCTTAATTGTGCTTGAATAACATTGTCCATGAGCTTGTGTGTGTTACGTTAAATGCTAAAATTGCAATTGTTGGCATTTTGGATTATGATGCTAAAATTGAAATTGTGTTTATGTCAAAACTAGACATTAAAAAATATAAGCCTCCATGAAAATTTCACCACAAACACATTACACAAGGTGTACCTAAGATCCCCTTATTCAATTTCGGGTGGATCTATGATACAGAGAAAAAGAATTCAATTTTAATATAAGTATCTCTCTTATGAGACCACATACAATGGGAAGGCTACAATATACTTTCTCCTTCACCATGATTTAACAAGGCTTTCAATTCATAATATTTCTCTTCTCAAAAAATGAGTTTCTTACAACCTCAGTTCTTCATTCACTTACAAATTTTCCTAAGTCATAAAGACATAATGAACATCTCTTACTCATGCTCACTCTCATTTAATAATGAGAAAAAAATCTTATATTTACTCACCTCCATATCTTTATGTTAAAAACAATTTTCGGTCCTTCATACAGACCTCGATATGAACAAAGATTTTTGCAACGATTTTGATAATTTAATATTAGTTGAAAAATAGTCCACCAAAATTGCGTAGAAGTGGCTTCAAAAAACGAGGAAATCGTTGAGATGTGAATATCATGGATGAGCACATGTGTAGAGAGAAAGAGAGAAAATCATTCAGGATATTTGCTGAGAAAATCGTGGTCTTAGTTGAGCAAATTGTTGAATGAATCATTGAGAGAATTTATGAAAAACAAACCGTTGAGTAAATCTGTTTCTCTCCAGCTAGAAGATGTGACATGTGGACCATTAAGTGCCAAGCATTCCACCATTCTTCACCCTTTAATCTCTTGATTTTCTCTAGACGTTTAACCACTTTCTCGGCTCAACATTCTGTAAAGCGAATCAGAGAAATGGGGGCGAATTCAGGTCCCTATCATCTCTCAAATTTCAGTGACTTTCTTGTGCATGTTGGTTTTCCCTCTGCATTTTCAGATCAGAAGAGGAACAACCACGGCATATTTTACAATCATACAGAGGATGTCTGAGGAATTACCCAATCTGATAATCTAGGGATTTGAGTGGAAATATTGTAAGCTCTTTGCAAATCTTTGGTAACAGATTGGGCTAGGAATCCTTCAAGACATGAACAACAATCATATCCTCCTCTCACTTTGACAACGGATCTCGTTTCTTCACACATCAAATTTGAAGAGTGTTGAGTCGATAGATATGAGGTCGAATAGATATGAAGAGGGTTATATGAATATTAAGGTGAGTTGAGAGTAGATGATGGAGGTTGAGGTTAATCCGTGAGAAAACGACTGAAGGTTTGATTCTGTGGGTGCACAAGTGTTGTAGCTTGGGAAAATCGTAAAACAATTTTTGAATAGAATCTCATCAAAAAAATCAGTCGAAAAAATTGAAAATACCCATGTTGGTAATACACTAGGCATTCCATTTGCAACCTCTATTGCAGAAAACAAAAACTTTTGTTCAGAGAAAAAATTGTTTTCATTTTCAGCATCTGTTTTCCATTTTCAGGAGAATTTTATCAACACATTTTTATCTTTAAACATTGATTTTTTTAATCAATACTTGGAGGGATTTGATAGATCTGTAAAATACCTTTCCAACGCTATGCTGTATTCTTAATTTGTCTTTGTATGGAGGCCGAAATCTACATTTTAATGGTTGCATATTCCACAATTGGAAAAAATATGTTTCTTACGGGGTGAATATCTTTAAAACATAGATGAATATTGAGAAAAAAAAATACCGTTTGGTGTGTCTTAGAATATAGTTTCCAATGTAACTGAAATCGTGAAAAACAGATAAATATTGAAAGAGAAATCTAATTTTTACCAACAGTGACTCCAAAATCAACGAATTTCCCCTTCAGTAATGTCTTCTCCTTGGATTGCATGTAATTCCAACACTGCATCTTTTCTTCATTGGCTCATTGAGTGCTGCATCTTTTCTTGATTCTTTGTCCACCAAATCGATCGTCGGATCATGGGTCTATTATCATATGTAAACCCAGTGATGGGAATACTATATTAATATGATCTGGTCTGCGTTGCAATCCTCAATACAGTCCATGATACAACCCTTGATAYAGTMTGATATACGGTCCTAGATATGGTCCGCGATACAGTAAATATGGTTCACGATACGGTCCTCAAAATGAAATTGCACTCAGTACTGTTGCTCTTCCTTCACAATTTTCACCATGGCTCTGATATTTTCATCTTATTTTCACCATGGAGAAGCTATTAGGACCTTAATACCATAAGAGCTCTGATACCAATCGATAAAATATACATAAGAACAAGAAGATGGTGGAAAAGGCTCACTAGACAACACTCTATTAACTTGTGTTCACACCAATGTTACATATTTATAGTACAATGGGTGATGCCACCTCATGGAGAGATTTTCTCTAGATCCTAAAATCATGCATAATGACTAGGCTAGGCAATCTTAACTAACTCATTAGTCATCACTTGAGGATATATTACTAATAACCTAAATGAATAATACAAATATAGGTGACAATTTAGACTTAGTGATTGGTTAAGCTAAGCCATAGGCTAACATTGGGGAGATATCCCAATGATTCATTTCTTTCTTCTGGTGGTCCTCTTCTTGGTTTTCGACGTAACTGATGAAAATTGGACCGACGCACACTTGGTAGACTTTATGCTCTGCGCTTTGCTGAAAAAACTTGGTCCAATGCGCATTTCATGGAAATCCTTGTGAACTTACTTAGGTGGATCTAGAACTTATAAAATGGGTGCACACTTCTCTCTTGGTGTGCATGGGAAAAAATTAACCCAAAAATTTGGGTGCCAACACCCAATACAAGAGGAAACCCAACTAGAACATGAGGCTACTCTACTCTCTTTTCTCTGGTATAAAAATGATGCAAGTACAAAGAAAGAGACACTCTCTGTGGAATTTCCTTTGACCTGTGACCTGTATGGATGCTACATAATCTCTCCTCCTCTATTATGCTGACATAATAACACTCTCATATTTATTTATCATCTATGGAATGAGATATAATGAAAAATAAAGGAACCCATTCTCTACTAGTGGCCTTGTATTTAATATAGACCGACAACCATAAAAGGGTAGGTTTTCAACTTCCTCAACCCTCAATTGTGATAGGGTTTTGAGCCTTCTAGAATATTATTAAAATTAAATACATGGATAGCCCCATATGCATGAGTAATGAGGGATGACCTGGCATCCTCTCGTACCATGGTGGTCAAAACGATAAGTCAACTTATGGGAGGCATAAATTTTGCATACGAACTTCGATTGACACACAATGTACACCGTTGGAAAGGTATCAAAGTGTAGAATATTGTCAAGGGGATGTGAATAACTTTTGGACACTAGCACAAAAAACATTATGCTTAATTCTTCAAAATGGATCCAAAAGGTTCTGGACCCCAATTTTCCAAACTGGGACTTGCCACTAAAATGACCTTGCAAGCTGATTCCTCCAATTTTTTGCACTCTGAAAGCATCGATTTAGCTAAAAAATGATATAATGATCCAATATGGATTATTGGTGATATGTCAAACAACAATTCTTAAAACAAAGGGCATATACCTCACCCTTCTCAATGCTCATTGTATTTATGCATGGAAAAGCTTAGGTGCATGGGTTTCCAAGGTAATGCATAACAGTGAATTATATAATCGCCCAAACAAGTCATTGGCTCATGCATGTGCAAGTTGGTACATTGGGCCCACATGGAAATGTGGTGCAATGGAAATCTATAAGTGAGGATGCCATTGTGATTGCCTCGAGGAAATAAAAACATGGATGCATTAGGTCTACATGGGCATTTGTCTTAGGTAAATGGTACTCATGGTAGAAAGTGAAAATATAGGACATCCTTTTGATTAAAGGGAACATAACTCTAGATTGCCCCTCTGTGATGGGATAACACGTATAAGTGGTTGGGTATACCAAGAGGAATTTCCTTAAATTACCTTAATCATGGGCAATTTTATTATTTCATATTAACATACATAAAAAAAATTAATATTTTTTCAAATAGGTTTAGTTTGTGTAGTTGGGAGGAATGAGTTATCCTCCCCACCCATGTTCAATTCTCACAAGTGACATGTTGATTTCTTATTGAGTATATTATTGTAATTTATTTGAACACTATTGTTGATCAACCTTGTGCCCTGAAGATTCTAGGGTTTTACCCTCGATACCATCCTTGAAATGAGGGGAAGTACTCGAGGGTTTTCACTGGGCTTTGTAACCTGGAATTTAAAAAATATTTTTTTAATGTTTTAATAAGTTTTTAATTGGTTTGAAATTTTTTGGAATCGATTATAATTTAGTGGTTAATTAGTAGTGAGGATAGTCATCATCGGTTATTATTTGTGAATGCAAGTTGAGTCATCATTTTTATGCAAGGAAAACTATGCCACTTGAAATGACCCATTAGTGGGCCATAAAGGGGCATATATTCACTCCTTCCATATGTATCTAGGTCTTGGACCATTAATGTGTTTCCTTATGTCCAAGAAATATAAGCTTTTATCTAATCAAAAGTAACTTTCTGTAGTAATCCAAGGCTAAAAGATGGTTTCAACTTAGATAGTATTTGCAAGAAAACCAATTTCCCTTTTGGTCATCGTTGAAACTAATTTCAATAAGATGATGTGATTTTATGTAATTTGATATTATTATAATTATATGTAGTGTAATTTCAATTTTTATAAAAAAAATAAAATGAGAATTATTAGAATGGATTAAGATATTATTCATTGTAAAGGTTTTGTCAATCTAGACATTTATTTTGTGTGTAAATACTCAAGATTAATGTGTCTCAAATTGACAACAATATTATATATTAAAATAATAATGTAAACATTTTATCAAACATATTTAAATTGAAGATAAAAAATGTCTCTGATTAATTCTCTTATTTCTATATTTTATTGAACATCTCTAATTTAATAATAACAATATCAAAGAATAAAACATAAYGAGAGTGGACAAACTCAATTATTTTTAATCAATTTTTTTTCTCGAATCTTTATAAGAATTCTGTCATAAGTTGTACTTCTACATGGTATTGGAGTAAGACCTAAAATTTCTTTCGATTGAATAAGAGCTCGTCTTCCTCAGACAAAAGGAAATAGGTTAATGACCCAAGACCCAGAGTCATATGGTAGCAGTGAAAGTCTGTTGTAACATACCTTCTTATCCACAACAAAAGATAGGGTTTGACATGATAATCAATTTTCCACATTGTTAGACAATATCAACAATAAGCCCTTCAATTCCAATTCATGTATGCAATGAAAATGTTTGGCATCATATACTAAACAACATAAGTCAAGTTTTTATTGTTTGAAAACAAAGTTGAGATAAACATTTCTCTAGAAAACTCAATACACACTTAAAATCTTTTCATTATAAGTCTAGATAAATTTTCTTTTATGCAATACAACATTAATTTTTTATCTTTATGCAAGGCAAATCCACAGAGTGGCAATGTACACCTTATCCCACATTTTCATGGTTATGTCAAATAAGCATGATTAACATCTTTCCTTCAATAATACATAAAAAAATCAGATCACATTCTAACTTTGGCTCAAAGGCCTATCAATATCTCATCCTGATAGTGACATGTGATGTCATATAATTTAGATTTTGCTTCCTCCTCAAAGGGATAGCTTCAAGGATTTAAGGTGAACGATTTCCAAACACATACATGAAATACTTAACAAACTAATTAGAAGAGTAATCCAATGTTCATTAGTGTTATATCATGATCTGCAAAAGATTATTTCACTTACAAGCCTCTTTCCTCAAAGCCTTCATATTCATGGCTATGTATAGGTATTTCAAGTACCTCAAAGGACATAACAATAAACTTGAGACAACGAATTTCATAATTCATAATATATAATAGTGAATAATTTAAAGCACTCGTTGAATCCATCCATGAGAATCAGACCTTAAATAAGCACTGGATTCTCATGTGTTCATGAGGGTAAGGGGGATTTATTCCTTTTCCCATTTAAGGAGGTCATTTGCAAGTACAAAAAAAGATACAACTAAATCCCAAACAGAGCTAAACACTTCCTCTAACTTTCTTGGACACCCTTTAACTATTCCAAACTCTCATTCATTCACTACAACCAAATTTGTGAAGGTAAAGGGGATATGATTAAGCCTTCTTTAGGGAGGATAACAAAGAAATAAAAAAGACTTAAATATTACTCAAATCATCACCTAACATGATAAACACATTCATTAGATGCATCCCATCCTTCCTTAGGCTTATTTCCCTATTCAACCTTCATTCCAACTCTTAAAACCCCAAAATTCATTGAAACTGGCCCAACTGAACCACTATAGGACATGCCTACTAGTCCTAAGAGGACAAATAACAGTCACATCCTTAGGATTGCTAGTTGGCCTGAGGATGTGACTTTGGGTTGTTTTAGTCTCGTGTGTATTTCCTTGCTTTATGTTCTCTTTATTATGGCCAAGATACTTGCCCAAGTCATTAGCTAGTTCCAAATTTCATTTCCAACATTAGGAAGCGTACATACATTTTATGGTTCTTTGGATATCCTAACAAGACAACAACCTCTAGGGATTTGAAATAGTATCTAGATTCTCTTCAATGGTGTCTAATATCACCCAACAATACTTCTTTCATATCTCCATGGATCATATATCAACTAAGTTGAATTTTTCTTTCTTAAAACCTCTCTTGTTCCTAAAAACCCCTCTTTTTCCCAAGCTCTCATCTCCCCATTCGAATTTGCATGCATGAATTGAGTGAATGAGTGAGAGGCAAGAGTCTTTCCTCCACTCCTTTCTTGATTTGTTAAAGGTAGGAGGTAGTTACTACAAAATAGGAGGTCATGGCATGGTTATAAAAGATAGTTACCACAAAATAGGAGTTAGGTACTTTGGCATAAGATTACTAAGTCAACATATTTAGATTTCCCTTTTTATTAAACTAACCTCTTAGTCCAACTTAGCACTCTAGAGATAGTTTAAGCCATCATCATAAGGCATAGGTCATTCCCCATATTAGACCCCCTTACCCTTCTTTCTAGTGGACTTATAGCCCCATCGATGTCCTCCCCACCAATGAGCAATGAAACCTTTCATTAACATTAAAATAATCACATTCCAAATCACCATGGAAACTATCTCATGGTATTGAGAAGCACATAGTAAATGAAAAACATAAATATGAGAAACATACTCTCTACACAATTTATATCCATAAATATCAACAAGCAATTATAGTATAAACAATATCAAGCTCAAGGGGTTGAAGCCGGGGTATTAAATCCACCCCCTTATTGACCACCAATGTGTTATCTCAAGTGGCATGGTTTTCCTTGAATAATAATGATGAGTTAGCCCACATTTGTGGATAGCAACCAGTGATGACTATCCTCATCTATGGTGGACAACTAAGTTAGAGAAGTTATGATAACACTTGATTGATGGGGATTGTGACCATGGAACATTATCCTAGGAGTTTTAGCCTATTTTAAGAAAACCCAAATTGTTGAATTTTAAAAAGAAATGAGTGTATTAGAGCTCAAAACTTGACCTGATAAAAAATATGATTTCAATGGAAATATTAAATTTGTATAGTGATTAACTCACTTCAAAAACATATCCCCAACCTACTATTATCCTTCTATTTAAGAAGGATTTTAATTAATAACAGAGGTACCTTATGAAACACATTCAAAATCAATATTGAAAAATAAAACATATTTGAAACAAAGTAATATCTTCCTATTTATGTAGAATCTTGATTACTAACTTAGCTATCTTAGGCAACACTTCAAAAAATTCATACCAATATAATGGATACTTTCTGTTGGTACTAATATCACCAAAAATAAAACATACCCTAAAAAATTATATTTTATTATTTAAATTACTATTTTTTTATTTAAGTTATTGATTTAAAATATAAATATTGTGTCGACTTAAAATTTGTATAGAAACATTTTAATATCTCTCTCTCTATATATATAGATCATTTAAATAAGACCTTGAGTACTAAAATTTCAACGAGCAATGAGCTAGATTCTTCGCTGAGCACCAAAGGTCTGTGTTTGTGTTCTGATTTGAGTTCTTATTAACTAGAACACCACCAACTGTTTATTCATCCGAGTGACTTTCGAAAGTTCTGATGGCAAAGCCGTGGGGGCCGGGTGCATGGGCGGAGGAGGCCGAAAAGGCGGACGCAGAGGCAAAGGCCAAAGCCAATGAAGCTGCAGAGAGCGGTAGTTTGTCGGTGGCTGCAGGTGGCGGAGCAGAGAGTTTCCCGAGCCTCCGTGAGGTGGTGGCTGCCGGGAAGCCAAAGAAAAAGAACAAGGGCCAGACTTTATCTATTTCAGAATTCGCCACCGGGATTTATGTCGGGCCGGGCGGGCGGACCCGCGGTGGTGGGGCAGCGTCGTTATCGAAGGGCCTGACGTCGGAGGAGATGCTGATGCTGCCAACCGGTCCCCGGGAGCGCTCCGCTGACGAGCCCAATTACGGCGGTTCTGGACGGCTCGGCGGCGGATTCCGGGACTACGGGAGGACAGTAGGTGGAGGCGGCGGCCGGGGTTTCAGAGATAAGGGCGACGGACAAGGGGGCTCAAACCGGAGACCTTTTGGTGGAGAAGATGACAGGAAACCACAGACTAGAGTTAGTGATTTCGAGCCTTCGAGAGCCGATGAGGTGGACAATTGGACATCGACGAAGAAAGCCGCTCCTCCGCCTCCGGTGAATTCCTTTAACAGAAGCAGCAGGGAGAGGTATAATGCCGGTGGACAGGCGTCCAGGTATGATGACGGTGGGCAGGGGTCGAGAGCAGATGAGGCCGACAATTGGGCTGCCGGGAAGAAGCCCGAATCAAGCGATCACAGATCTGGATCGTTCGGGTCTATGAACGCCGAGCGATGGGGTGGTAGGAGAGGGGAGGGATTTGGCTTTTCAGACAGGCACAGGGAAAGGCTTCGGCTTGTATTGCATCCGCCGAGTCGTCCCATGAATGATTCACTGCAGGCATCAGACGCTCCACAGGTCGATGCACCAAAGCCGAAGTCGAAGCCGAATCCGTTGGGATTTGCTCGGCCCCGGGAGGAGGTTTTGGCTAAACGGGGCGAAGACTGGAAGAAATTGGACTCGGATATAGAGAGTAGGAGCTCCAGTCTTCCTACCAGCGCCCACTCGAGTCGTCCTCAAAATCCCTTTGGAGATGCGAAGTCGCAGGAAGTTTTGCTCGAAAAGATGGGAGGGAGTGGCGCCTAAATTTTACTCATGCCTAAATTTCGATTTTTAGGTTTTAATTTTTTTTATTGAAATTTAACACTTGCAATGTTATTATAATAAACATAAAATACTTCGGTTTTTTTTTTTAAGTTTTTATTCAAAACTCACAATGTTATTATCTGAAATTCAAAACTCACAATGGAATAGGAAGGTAACTGCTATTTCCGATAAAAAATATACTTCTTATTAACTTTTTAAAATATATTTATAGAACGCAATCATATTTAAATATATATTTATATTGAAATTTAGTAGTTTACAAATATCCATATACATTTATATTGAAATCTTGTAGTTTAAATTATGATGGTTTCTCAAGAAATTATGAATTTCAATTTTTAAGATTGATTATGTATAGGCTAGTTTAAATTTTTTAGTCTTGTTTAAATTTTTTTTGTTTAAATTTTTTATGTTTTGATTTTTTAGTTGAAATTTGGTAATATAAATTTGGACAAATTCATAATTTATTATTGTTTAAATTATATATTTAAATGTATAAATAAATTAATCATGTTGAAAATTTAAAAAACATTTGAATTTCTAACAAAATTAAACAGAAAAATCCCCATAAAAAAATCAAATCTTACTTCAGCCTAAAATCAATGTAACAGCCCTACCAAGTTAAAATGTCAACTCCGTCTTGCCACCTACTCCAAGGATGTAGAGTGTGGGGTGCATTGTTCTTTTGGGTATATATTTTTGTATGTTTTGAATTTCTTTTAGGTATATGTTTTTGATACGTTTTAGTAGAATTGCAATTGTATATATCAATTGTTTATTGATTGTTTGTTGAGATTCAATATTCTTAATTTAATTGAATTTTTCAAGTAATTAAATCCATTTGTATAATAAAAAATGCAATTTCAACAATAAGAAATTGCAATTTTACTAACAATATCATAGCAAAATTTAAATGAAATATTTAAATTTGTTATTTGATAATTATTACCAATCTCAACATTGTTTATTTATTTATTATATTCATTCAGACATATTGTATGAACAAATTAAAATTTATAGTTTTAATAATTATAAGAAATAAAATTCTTTCCCAACTTTTAATAAAATTGTCAAAATTTGTATATTTGACAATTTCAATAAATAAAATTCCTTCCAAAATAAATTTATGGACAATATCATAGCCAATTCAAAAGAAATATACAACATTTTTATCTATTGTTTCGTACATGTGCTTACAATAGTGCTTACAATACTGTAGAAATTTTATGTTTATAACATGGCATTTTTACTTTCACTTGTGGAAACTTATTTTGTGAGAGTAAATGACCCATAATTCAAATGTTGTACAATACCAGATCCCTCTTTTCGGTGGAGAAAACTATGAGTACTGTTGTGTGAAGATGAGATATTTTCTCATCTCACAAGTCTTATGGATGCTTGTTTCTTTAGCTTACACAGAGCTAGATGACCAACATGCCTACAATACTCTCTATGTTGATCATACGGAATAATTGAAGGATAACATGAAAAAGGATGTGAAAGCTTTGTTCATCCTTCAAACTAGAATTGACATCACAATGTTTCCAAAGATTGAAGAATGTAGTAAGTCACATGATGTTTGGGAAACCTTGGAGAAGGCATACAAGAGCTCTGTTAAGGTAAAAGTTGTCAAACTCCAAATTCTGAGAAGAGATTTTGAATCTCTTACTATGAAAGAAAATGAGAGTGTTGAATCTTTTATTACTAGAGTTCAAAATATTGTGAATGCTATTCATGCTCATGGTGAATCTCTTGAAGATATGAGGATTGTTGAAAAAGTTTTGAGAAGTCTTCCTAAAAAATCTGATCTCGTCACTATTGTTATAGAGGAGTCAAGGGATTTATCACAGCTAACCCTTGCTGATCTATTTAGAAGCCTTGAAATACATGAAGACAGGTTAAAAAAGAATGAGGAAACTTGTTATCAAGCTTTCCAAAGCAAGTTGAATGTTGATGACAATAAGAAACAATTTTTCCACTACCATGAATGATGCTTCTCCTTTTTCTTCATCATCAAATAGAGGAGGTAGATGTCATGGAAGAGCCAGATGAAGAGGAGGTCGTGGTAGAGGAAGAAACACTATCCCTGGGAGAGGTAACTTTCATTGCAACTATTGTAATAAAGATGGTCACCTTGAAAGTTATTGTTTTAAGAAGAAAAGATACACCGATGACCACTCAAGCAATTTTCAGTAAAGATGAAAGTGAGAACTCTCAAACTTTGTTTATCACATGTAACAATTTCGATGCCAAAGATGATTTTGTGTGGTATTTAGATAATGGCTGCTCAAATCACATGACATGAAATAAAAATGTGTTTGAAAAGTTAGATGAGAGTGTGAAGGGAAAAGTAAACTTTACAAATGATAGTGAGGCATTAGTAAGGGGAAAATGTACCATTTCCATAAAATTCAAGAATGGAAGTATCATGCATATACATGATACTTTATTTTTTCCAAGTTTAAAGCATAACTTGATTAACATAGCATCGTTGAATTCTAAAAACTACAAGATTGTTTTTAAAGGAAAGTCTTGTAACATTTTTAACAAAAATGGCCTTGTTTTCAAAGTTCCTATGAGAGATAATAGGATGTTTTTGTTAAGTATGGAATCAAGTGTAGCTTTCTTGAAGGTCTCAGTTGACGAGTCTTGGTTATGGCGCAAGAGGTTTGGGCACATTAACTTTGAATCTCTTTCCTTCATGCAAAATAAGAACTTTGTAAGAGGTTTTCCTTCAGTCATAGAATGAGATAATAAGATATGTAAAGGTTGTGCAATAGGGAAGCAACATAGATATAACTTGAATCATAATCATCATTTTAGAGCAAGTGAACCTTTGGCCTTAGTACATGAAAATATTTGTGGTCCCATGTCGACCTTATCTCTTCGAAAGAATATGTATTTTCTTCTCTTTGTAGATGATTTTTCAAGTATGTCTTGGGTTTATTTCTTAAGTGGGAAGTCTCAAGATTTTAGTTTCTTTAAAAAATTTAAAGCACTAGTTGAGAAGGAATCATGATACTATTTGAAACTATTGAGAATTTATCGAGGTGGATAATTCACCTCTAATGAATTAAAAGAATTTTGCATCTTACATGGCATCAAGGAGTTAACCATTGCATATACTCCTCAACAAAATTCAGTAGCAAAGATAAAAAAAAACAAAACAGTTGTAGAGATGGTTATATGTATGTTAAAATAAATGAGTTTGTCAAACATGTATTGAAAAGATGCAATCCATATAACTGCATATATCCTCAACATAAGTCCTACAAATATGGTAAACAATTCTACTCCTTATGAAGCTTGGTTTTGTAGAAAACCAACTATTTCTCATCTGAAAATATTTGGGTCTGCATGCTTTGTTCACATTCCTGCACAACAAAGACATAAATTAGATGGAAAATCACTAAAATGTATTTGCATTGGATATTATGAAGAAAGAAAGGCTCATAGGTGTTTTGATCCACTTACTAATAAACTTTATGTTAGTAGAGATGCAATCTTTGTTGAAGGGGGAGTTAATAACAAAAATGAAGGAGAAGATAAAGTTCTTACTCCACATATATTAAACTTAATTTTTGATAATAATGATCTATCTTTAGAACCCTCTAGTGTAAGAAATGCAGGCTCATCTTCAAGGAGTTCTCTTAGAAAAACAAGAAGTTTGAAGGAGATATATGAGACATCTAGGTATGTTGGTGATAATTTTTCTCTCTTTTCTTCTACCCATGTTGAACCTTTTAATTTTAAAGAAGATTGCACTGATGAGCCATGTGATCCAGGTGGATATCGGTGGCCACCCACCTTTTCCAAATGGCTCAAAATAGTTTTTTGACAATTTTGGCAATTTACTATTTTTAGCAGGTTTTAACTTCCGGGGCCATTTTGAGGGCCCAAATGAAGGTTTTTTGATATCGAGGTTCTCAGTGATATTCGAATGAATGAATGAGTCCCCAAAATGAATCTCCTCGACGATACCTTTCTAACGAGCTATCAGACGCCTAAAATGGAGATCGTATGCAAAAGTTACGACCTCGGGAAGTTGATGTACTCACTTACTCAAATGGGGCCCACATGACTTTTGGTGCTTCATCTCCTAGGGTTAGGTTTTTGGATGTCTAGGGTTTTTGACATTCCTGCTGATTGTAAAAAGGCCTGCTAAGCCTCATTGTAATCATCTTCTTGTGAATGCGAGTAGCCGTCACATCTCTTCTCAGAGATAAGCTGCCACCATTCTAGCGAGTTTTTCAATCTATATTTTTACAGTCTTTGTACATTTCTTTCATTAATAGAAATCGTGTATTATTGTATATCTGTGCTTATGGTTGCATCTCTAATACATTTTTGTTATATTATTGAATATCTGTGATATCTCTGTGCATTTATTTATTATATCTCCGATCTCATTTCATGTCGAAAATAATCCGCATCACCATGAGTGCAAGCCATGGAGGATGAGATGTCACAGATTGAAAAAAATGATACATGGGAGTTAGTGAATTTACAAGCTAAAGTTTAATATAGATGGAAGTATTTCAAAGTATAAGGAACATTTAGTTGCAAAAGGATATGCGTAGCAAGAAGGAATTGACTATGCATAAATGTTTTCTCGAGTAGCAAGACTTGAAACTGCAAGAAATTTTATTTCCATTGCATCTTAGTTAAAGTTAACAATTTATCAGATCGATGTTAAATCTGCTAAGTTCTTATATGTATATTTTAAGGAATACGTTTATGTTGAACAACCTCAAGGTTTCAGTGTTAAAGATAAAGAAGATAATATTTATAGGATTAACAAAGCTCTTTATGGTCTTAAACAAGCCTCTAGAGCATTTTTTTTCATGTGGTTCATGGCACCAGGGGTGCACGCTACTCCACGTTAACTCCCCGCAATCCACGAGGGAACATAGGGAGGCATATATTTTCAGAATAAACCCATTTAAGGGCATAACATGTCACTTACAAGGAACTGAACCTGGGTGGGGAGGGCAACAATCATTCCCCAACCACCCAAGCTACATCCAATGGACTAAGCCCCTAGAGCTTGGTACACTAGAATTGATAAATATCTTCATGATCATAGCTATTTTAAATGTCCTTCCAAGAGTGCACTATACAAAAAGGTTGTGGGATCATATTTCATGATTGTTTGCTTATATTTAGATGAATTAATTTTTATAAGAACCTCATCCTCACTTGTGCAGGCGTTCAAAGAGGTAATGAAATCTGAATTTGAGATGTCTGATTTAGGAGAAATGCAATATTTTTTGGGTATGAAAATCAAACAAACAATTGCAGGTATATCCATTAGTCAGTCCAAATATGTTGAAGATTTGTTGAATATGTTTAACATGCATGGTAGTAAACTTTTGAGTACTCCCTTAGTTGTTGGGAGTAAATTGACGAAGGAAGATGAAACTCCACTTTGTAACACCACTCTTTATAGATATGTTATTGGAAGTCATATGTATCTGACAAACACCAGACCATACATCAAGTTTTTTGTGAGTGTGGTTGTCAGGTTCATGCATCAACCTCATGAGTCTCATCGGCATGCAGCAAAAGGAATCCTTAGATATGTAAGTGATACAATTTTTTTTCGATTTTTTTATAATGCTACTAATGATTTCAATGTTGTAGCATACACAAATGCGGATTGGGCAGGTTGCTTGGATGATTGAAAGAGCACTTTTAGATATGCTTTTCTCTTTGGAGGAAATCTTATTTCTTGGAGTAGCAAAAATAAACCCACTGTTTCTCTATCTACAATTGAAGCAGACTATACTACAACATCATCAACAAGTACACAAGCCATCTGGATGGAAATAATTTTTGAATACTTGGGAATGAAATTCAATAAGCCAATCAAAGTCTATTGTGACAATCAAAGAAAAATCTCCATGACGAAGAATCCTGTATTCCATAGCAGGAGAAAACACATTGATATTCAACATCATTTAATTCAAAATATTGTAAAACAAAAATTCATCTCTTTCAAATTTTGTTGTGCTGAAGATCAACTTGCAAACATTTTCAATAAAAGCTCTTCCAAAGGATAAATTAGAAAATCTTAGACTGTTGTTGGGATTAAAAAAACTTAACATCAAGGGGGAGATTGAAATAACTGATGCCTTGTTTTTAGGCATTCGTTGGGCATTTCCATGATTTCTAAACTCGAATTTTAATTTTTAAAACTGTCAGGTGTTGGATTTAGGTTGCCATGTTTTCTTCTTTAATGAAAACAATGGAACCTCACATTGTTGATGGACAATTATTTAAATTTTTTTTATGTTCTTATTAGGGTATGAAGAGGATTGAAGGCTCTTGACTTATTAGCTATTTTGTTTTATATAGAGCTATGTAGTGTTGTTGTAGCATTCTTTTATCAGAGTGTTGTATTTCTTTTTAAACCAGAGTTGTGTTCAGAGTTTGTGAGTTTATGTGTTGTATTGTTTTTTTTGAAAACCTAGCAATGTTGTGTTTTAATTCTGCATAAAATACAACATTTTTATCTATTGTTCCATACATCTAAGAATTCTGGGTGTGGCCTGCAGGGGTTTGATCTAGTGGCCAACGAACATACTGTTAAGGCGTTCGTGTTGTTACGCAGGTCACGAGTTCAAACCTCGATTTATTCGGACGCATGATTGCAGGCTGTGTGATTCTTCCTAGGGGTTATAAGGTAGCCAACACGATTTGACCATGTGTCACGCACGTACGATACTTCCGCCGTTGTCGATTCCCCTAGTCATAAAAAAAAATAAAAAAAATCTAGGTGTGAATATTTAAGGAATCATTTAATTCCATTTGCTAAAATATTTCAACTATCAATATGCACCCCGTAGCATAGTAACTTGTAGAGACCTTCTTCTTGAACACCAATCACTACAACATCATCAATAGATTTTCCTCTTGGTCACATGACAACTTCACCATCAACTAGAGAAACTCTGAATCCTTTTTCATCCAATGTTGAGATAGAAAGGATATTCTTCTTCAAACTAGGTACATACAAAACATCCTTCATAGGTTTTCCCGAATCTAATCTGTAAGAAGTTTCTCCTACTCCTTTAATGGGATACTGATAGTCTTCATCGAGCTTCATCTTGTGAGGTGAATCTTTCTAAACTAATTCTGAGAAAGAATATGTATAACATGTCATGTGCTTAGAAGCACCACTATGAATAAGGTGTCACTTCCATGAGAAGACACGAGGGATCAAATGATATTTGATAGAATAAAAAATGATTATATTTTCCTTAACCAAGTTATTTTTGTACTTTTCCTTGGCCTCATCTTCCTTTGGTTATGGCATTTCTTCCTTGACGAAATCTTCTAGATCATTCTCTTCTAGAATGAGAATCACTCTATCCTTCCATGCTCGAAAGTTATCAACACCCTAAATATTCTCATCAAGGTTAGTGGTGGGAGCCATCTTTCCCTTGAATATAAATACATAAAAATAAATAAAAAAATTCAAAGTAAAGTTTTGAACTTACCAGAGAGTGTTGTATGCCAAGGTGATCGACTCTAACTTCAGTATGCAACTATCTAGACATCTTGATCTAGGGTTTATGGAGAAACCAAAATTTTTCAACTTGAGAATTTTTTAGATCTAATCTACGGAATAGATGTTCCCTCCTTAGGAAAAATCCTTGTAGATCTAATTTTCAGAAATTGTGAAAACTACAAGACTGGTCTAGGGAAAATAAGCGCTAGGGCTAGGAGAGTTTTCATTTGGTCTTGATTCACCCAACGAGTTCTTCTAGACTATGAAAATGGCTTCTTGCATGCCCGGTTTGATACCATGTTTAAATTTCACTTAATAAGTTAAGTGTATTCAATATTCTTTAACTTTAAGCTATTAGAATAATAATTGCATGCATAAATATCAATGAAAGAAATACATTCATAGTATACATAAGATTTATCTTGGGAAACCCTCTTGGAGGAGAAAACCCACCAATTCTTCTTAAATATAGATTCGTCAACAAGTACAATGTATTTCTCAAGAGATATCTCACCAAACATAAGATAATTAGAAGATAGACCAGAAACCTTAACCATAATAGGGTAGTGCACAACTAGACCAAGATAGACCTCCAAGAGATAACCAAAACCATTTACTAGATCAGCCTTACTGTGTAGTTGGGTCTCCTCCTAAGAATTGTGCACTTTTCCTTGAGAGAGAGAACTTGTGTTTTGTTTTTTCCAAATGAGGCACGTAGCCTCTTATAAATACAAGTTGAGCCACCTTTTAATTAGGTCAGGGACAACTTATACAATCGACACTTTCTTATTTACTTTTGACTTTTACAAATCCACAATAGGGCCGACTTTTACAAAGGCATAATAGGGTCGAATTTACAAATACAACATAATATTATTATTTAGGGTTTTGACTTGGTCTAATACAATATAGATACAATAAAAATATCTTCCGAGGCTACTCAAACTTCAACAGAAAAGAGTTCACCCCTTTAGGTGGAACTTGGAGATAATTCCAAGCATGCAGTAAAAGGAGTAGGAGAAGCCTCCTACCAACTTGATTTAGGTAACTCTATTTCAATAAAGTTTGTATTGCTTGTACAAGGTTTAAAGAAGAATATTATTTCTATCTCTGGCTTAGAATATCGAGGCTTCATAGTATCTTTTGTTGATGGTCAAGTCCTTCTATGGAATAAGGGTTCAAGTATAGATTCAACCATTGTTATTGGTGTCAGAGTGGTAGGATTGTATAAATTAGAGGGACGCCCAACACAAGCCCTTATACACAACAATATTATCTCTAGTGAGCTATGGCACCAAAGACTTTCTCACCTGAACTACAAATCCTTTCCATTTTTTCGAAAGATAGTTATAGGTCTACGAGATATGCAGGTGGAGCATTATGGAATATGCAAAGGATGTGCATTTGGAAAGAATGCCAAGGGAAGTTTTCCAAGTAGTGACAATAGATCCAAGGGGATATTGGACATTATACATTCATATGTATGCAGAAAAATGACGATACCATCTCTAGGTAACCTTTTATATTATGTAACTTTTATTGATGATTTCTCATGTAAAACATGGATCTATTTCTTGAAAGAAAAATATGAGTTTTTCAATACGTTTCAAGAATTCAATGATTTAGTAGAAAATCTCTCTGGAAGCAAGATTAAAGTTTTTAGGTCAGATAATGGAGGTGAATACACCTCAAACGAGTTGAAGGAATTTTGTAGAGAAACAGGGATTAAGAGGGATCTAGAAACTCCCTACAACCCCCAACAAAATAGGGTTGCACAGAGAAAGAACATATCAATTGTAGAAGCAGATAAAGAAATGATCCATGACCAAAAATTACCCATGCATATATGGGAAGAAGAATCTAGTACAATTGTATATGTCTAGAACAAAAGTCCTCATATGATATTGGGGAACAAGACACCAGAAAAAGTATTCATCGGAAAGAAACCAAAATTCAGCAACTTGAGGATATTTGGCTTCCTAGTGTACATACAAGTTCCCAAGGAAAAGAGAGTGAATCTAGAGCCTTAATGAAATAATGGAACCTTTGTTTGATATATTGAGACTTAAAAGGATTATAGAATATACATCCCTAGACATAGACATATTGATATTAGAAGTGATGTGATCCATATTTTATGAGTGTAATGAAATGAATACAAAGTATTATCAAAATATGATTAACACACAATAACGGATATACAGAAAAACTAGTTTCTATTCAATAAGGAAATAAGATGAAACTGTAAAATGAAGCGGAAAACAAGCTTACTAGAATGGTGGTGGCTTATCTCTGAGAAGAGATGTGACAGATGCACTCATTCGGCAAAACATGATTACAATCATGCTATCAAGGAATTTTTACAATAAAAAGGAATGACAAAAACCCTAGACATCCAAAAACTTAACCCTAGGAGATGAAGCGCCAAAAGTCATGTGGGCCCTGTTTGGGTAAGTTAGTACATCAACTTCTCGAGGTCATAACTTTTCCATATGATATTCATTTTAGGCGCACGATATCCCATTGGAAAGGTCTATCCGAGCACTACACATGTCTCCTATGGCGATCCCTACAAATTTTGATCGTGGCGAGCCCTAAAAACGTTGTTTAGGGCCTCAAAACGACCCCAGAAGTCAGGGACCCGAAAACTAGAAAAAACTGCCCAATTGGAAAACTGCCAAAATGAGCCAATTGGAATAGGTGGGAGTCCACCAAAATCCATGTGGATCAATCCTACCCCCTTAGCAAGAAATGGTCTCCATTGCATTGAGTGCCCCCATTAGATGAGGAAATTTCTGCTCAATCTGGCCAAGGGTCAGCCACTTGCCTTGGTGCAGGAGCTTCCCTGCTTTGACAACTCGATAAAGTTGGATCCTTTGTTGGCGAGTGCCCTTGACCTATTTGTCCACAATATGATCACTGGATTCCTATTTTATGTAGTCGGGGTTGAGCTCTATTGGTTTCAGTTGTTATGCTATCTTTGAGGTGTCCAATAATTGTGGGAAATAAGGTCGAAGGAGATCCACATTGAACATTGGGTGCAGGCCAAGGAAAGAAAGAATGTTGAGCTTAAAATAATTATCACCCATAGCCTTGGTGATGGTGTACTACCCATAAAGGAGTAGGAGAATCTTTCGATGGGGTCTAGTAAGGCGTTCTTTCTGCAAATGAAACCAAACTTTGTCGCCCACCTGAAACTTATGTGGCACCCGGTGTTGATCATGGCGCTTCTTGTAATTGTCATTGGACTTATGTAGGATACCCTGAACCTGTTGATGGACGTGATAGATCTTGTCAATGAACCGGGTGGCTTTGTCAGCTTCAGTTGGAGCAGGATATGAGTCGATCGAGGTGACCGCAAGGGGTAGTGAAACATTTATGGGACCCAATGGTTGGAATCCCAACCCCACCTGAAAGGGGATGTGTCCAGTTGAACTATGCAAGGCTTGGTTGTAGCTATGTTGGACATAGGGAAGACTCTCATCCCATGTGCAAGGGTGATTGGAATTATACATGCGTAGGATATGCACGATCATTTGATTTACGACATCAATTTTTCCATCTGTATGGGGGTGGAAGGCTGTGAATTTGTTCATCTTGTCGTCTAGCAGTGACCGGAGGCTCGACTAAAATGTGCTGAGAAAGTGACTGTCCTGATTTGAGACAATCGTTTTTGGGATTCCAAAATGCACCCAGATTCGTTCAAAGAAGATCTTGGTAGTGACCTCTGATGTGATGCTCTTCTTGTAGGTGGTCATAATCTCCATCTTATAAAAACAATCAAAAACCACAAAAACACAATCATTTCCCTGCTTGGTGGATGGGAGGCCCGACATGTAGTCCATGGAGATGGATTCCCATGGACTGTCAGGAGTAGGAAGAGGGGTGTACAAGCCCTGCTTCTTAGTGGTTGTTTTGGAAATAACGCAGGTAGTGCAAGACTTGATATACTTGTTGACCTCCTGTCGAAGTTTCATCCAGTAGAAATGTTTCTACAATTTTCCTTGTGTCTACATGAACTGCAGTGGCTTATGATCAGTGTCAATTACTATCTCCTTCCCAAGAATTTAATGTCTCCATTAGTGATAGGATTGCGCAATGGATTACATTTCTTTGTCATAAGTAGGGTACTTAAGGATAACATCTGATAGTGTCTCACTATGATAGGCCACGGGGTGGTCATGCTGAGTGAGAAAGATGCCCACAACATAGTCTAAAGCATATGTATCAATCTCAAAGGGATGCTATAGGTTCGGTAATGAAAGTAATGGGGTTGAGCACAAACGCTTCTTCAAATCATCGAACGCTTGTTGTTGGGACCAAACCCACTCAAATTTATCCTTACAACCACCCCTGGTTACTTGGTTGAGGTCCCATGCAATATGGGAAAATCCCAACACGAACCTGCGGTAGAAATTGGCAAGGCCCAAGAAGCTCTGAAGCTCAGGGAGTGTGGTTGGGGCTAGCCATTCACAGATGACTTGGATATTGGGTAGATCCACATGTACACCATGCTTATCAACGATGTTGCCTAGGTAATGGACCCTGATCATGCCGAAGGAGCATTTTCCAAGTTGTCTTATGGATTGTGTTGTTGCAGGGTGTGGAGAACCTATTGAATATGTTGTAAGTATTCTTCCCAAGTCTTGCTGTAAATGAGAATGTCATCCAGATACACCACTACAAAAATATTGGTGAATGGTCGCAAGATATTGTCCATCATCCTCATGAAAGTGGATGGAGAATTTTTCAAGCCAAAGGGCATGACCAACCATTCGAAAAGACCTTCCTTTGACTTGAAGGTGGTCTTCCATACATTTGTTTGTTCTATCGAGACATGGTGGTAGCCAAAATTCATATCGTTCTTACTGAAGTATTTGGCCCCCGTGAGATGATTAAGGAGGTCATCGATTCGGGGAATCGAGTACTGGTTTCTGACTGTGATTTTATTCAAGGCCCGGTAATCAATACAAAGTCACCAGGTTCCATATTTCTTTTGTACCACCACGATTGGGCTCTTGTAAGGTGATGAGATAGGATGGATGTGCCCCTTATGGAGCAGTTCTTGGATCTGCTGCTTGATCTCTTCATTCTCTAATAGAGAGAAATGGTAGAATGGCCCATTGGGAAGCGATGTGTCAGGGGTCAGATCGATGGGGTGCTTGACCTAACAGTGCAGAGGTACCTCAGTAGGTGAGGAGAAGATATATAAGTATGCTTACATGACCTTATCCACTTTCTTTTGCTATGTGGAGTGGTCTGTCGTGGAGACCCTGGATGTGGCTACGATATTTCGCTCATTCTGAGAGCGAATCATGAAGAAGAAAAACTTCCCCATTTGAGAGATGACCTTCCTGCATTGCTTGACAGAGATCAAGGAAATAGCACTAGGTGGGAATACCTCTGATATCCTATACAATTTCTTGTTCAAAGTAATAATAACATTGCGAGGCCTAGTCTCATATACAACATCGCATTTCCATAAATATGGTTGGCCCAAAATAAAATTACAAACTTCGAGAGGGGAAACATCACACAATACCTCATCTTTGAAGGGTTTGATGTCGTATGGCAGGTGACATTTTTGGATGACTCGGATGTTGCTTCCTTGTTGGTGCCATCCGATGGTGTAGGGTTGCAGATGTGGAGTTATCAGTAGGGTGAGTCACTTGGCAAACTCTGTTGAGATGAGGTTATTATGGATACCACTATCAACGGTGAAGTGAAACGAGGTACCCTTCACCCACATATGTGAATGAAAAAGGCGCTCGCCTTCCTCTGGCTCGTCTGGTACACCAGGTTCGAGATTGGTGGTAGAAATAGTAGCACTGCATTTTGCATCAATGATATGTCTCTCCCTTTCTGGTTCTAACTCAGATTCGAAACCCGCATTTGATTCATAGGATTTCACCTCAGCCACCAACGACTACTTTGAGTGGAAATCAACAGTGTTATGCTAGGGGCTCTTATGGAAGTCACACCACTTCCTGGTATCTTTCTTTGTCTTTTCGGTGTCCTTATTTGCTTGTGACTTGGACTGGTTTTCCTGAGGTGGTCTGTCTTTTCACTGTTCTTTGTTCTACAGGGTGGAGCCACCCTTTCCTGGATTTTGTTATGCGGGGCTCCCAGGCCCAAATTGTCACGTATTTTGTTTGAGCTTCTAATCGATTTTGAAAGCATATTGGTAGGCCTCTCCCAAGGATGAGATGTCCAAAAACTCCATTTCATCCTGGATGTATCTATGCATACCTCCACAATACTTGAGCACTAGATGTCTCTCAGAATCTTTGATACCCATCTTGGTGCGCAAGGTATGGAATATATTTGTGAACTCGGACACTGCTTGGTCTCTTTCCTGCCGTAGTGTGGTCCATTTTGTATATAGGTTGTCATAACTTCCAACATGGTAGTATTGTTCCTTAATATTATCCCTGAAGTACTACCAAGTGACTGCAACTATAAGTAATGAGGTTTCCTCTGTTTCCTTCTTCTCACAAAAATTTTCCCACCAATCTTTGACATGAGGAACAACTTTAAGGAGCACAAAAGTAATCTTTTCTCTATTCGAGAAGTTATGGACAAAGAAATACCCTTCTATCAGATTCAACCATTTTTCTACAACATGTGCATCTAACTGACCTTCAAATATAGGAATATCGAAGTTGATTTTCACCTTGAAGGGGGCGACACCTCCATTTGAGGAAAATACGTCACCTGTTGGTAGTCACCAAAGGATTTTCACAAAAATATCCATCATATTGTTCCTTTATTGCATGAGGGATTCCTCGAGAAACATTTTGAAGGGATCTCCTATCCCATCATCTTTCTTTTCTCCCGCCATGAGAGGTCGCTTGGGCATGCGAGGATTTTTTCCTCAAGAGAAACAAGATCAAGACCCAATTCTTTGTACTCTGACCTCGTTGGGGACATGCATTAAGAACGACAAGGAGTAGACCGCTATGATACCACTGATCCAGATTTTAGGAGAAGAACGAAATGAATACATATTATTATCAAAAGATGCATAACACAAAATAACAGATATACAGTAAAACTGGTTTCTATTCAATAAGGAAATAAGATGAAACTGTAAAATGCAACGAAAAACAAGCTTGCTAGAATGTTGGTGACTTATCTCTGAGAAGAGATGTGATGGTTGCATTGATTCGCCAGAAGATGATTACAATGAGGCTCTCAAGGAATTTTTACAATAAACAGGAATTTCAAAAAACATAGACATATGAAAACCTAACCCTAGGAGATGAAGTGCCAAAAGTCATGTGGGCTCCATTTGGGTAAGTTAGTACATCAACTTCATGAGGTCGTAACTTTTGCATACGATTTTCATTTTAGGTGCACGATATCCCGTTGGGAAGGTTATCCGAGGAATACACATGTTTCTTGTGGCGACCTGTAGACATGTTGACTGTGGCGAGCCCTAAATTTTTTGTTTAGGGCCTCAAAACAACCCCTGAAGTGAGGGACCTAAAAACTAGGAAAAAACCGTCGAACTGAAAAACTGCCAAAACGAGACAATTGGAATAGGTGGGATGCCACCGACATCCATATGGATCAGGATGTCACCTTTGATGAAGAATAAACCTTCAGGAAACCTAGAGAGTCTCACATGGATGAGGACAGAGAGGATCCAAAGGCTCCAAATGATGTAGTCATTATTGAATCTACTTCAAGATAACATATCCTAGAAGATCAGAATGAGACAATAGAGCTAGAGATACTGGTAGATGCACCCAAAGAGGTTATAGTTACCAAGAAGAGACAAACATGGTTCTGGAACACTTTGCAGGAAGTAGATAAACATGCAACTCCTAGTGGCTCCTTCATAGAGAGAAAGAGACCACACAAGTTTTCTATCTATGGGGCACTGATGAGTAAGATCATTGATTCAGAACCTTCCACGTATGAGGAAGCTGCAAAGAAACAAGTGTGCAAGGGTGCTATGATGGAAGAGTACCAATCCATCATGAAGAATGATTTGTGGGAAGTGGTTTGGAGACTAGATGGGAAGTCAGTAGTGACTTCCAAGTTGATCTACAAGATCAAGCATGCTTTGAATGGAAGTATAGAGAAGCACAAATATAGATTTGTGGCTAGAGGATTCTCCTAGAAATAGGGATAATATTATGAAGAGATATTTTCTTCAGTAGCTAGGTACACTTCTATTAGATCTATTATTTTTATTACTTCTTTTATGGGTTGAAATTACACTAGATGGATGTAAAGACTTCTTTCTTGAATAGTGTAATTGAAGAATAAGTATACATAGATCAACCACAAGGTTTTGTAATCTATGGGAATGAGTCCCATGTTTGTAAATTGAAGAAATATTTGTACAGGATTAAGTAGGTACAGAAGGCATGGTATGCCAGAATAGACAGTTATTTGATGAGCTTGGAGTTTACAAAAAATGATGCAGATCCCAACCTTTACTACAAGGTTGAAGGTGGTTGGCCCTTGATATCGGTACTATATGTGGATGACCTATTTTTTACATGGGATGAGAAGCTCATAGATGGGTTCAAGAGGGATCACACTTCAGAGTTCGAAATGGAGGATATGGGGTTGATGCACTATTTCTTGGGATCATAGGTGTGGCAAAGACCAGATGAGATCTTCCTTAGCCAAGGAAAGTATACAGTTAAGATCTTGTAGAGATTCAAGATGATGGAATGCAAGTTCATGACCACACCTATGTTTACGAATATGAATATATTGAGTGATTCTTCTTCATATTTTGTTGATCCCATGATGTACAGACAATTGATCGGATCCTTGATGTACCTGGTTAAAAACATGCAAAATATATGCTTTGCAATGAACACATTGAGTTAGTACATGGTTGAGCCTAGATATGTACATTTGGTATCAGCAAAACATGTATTGAGGAACCTGCATGGTATAGTTGGATATGGAATCAAATATGTATCACACGGTGAATTAAAGCTGCAAGGTTATACAAACTTTGACTACATGGGGAGTGTAGTGGACAAGAAAAGTACATCAAGATGTTGCTTCAGTTTGGGATCATGTATGATCTCATGGTTGAGTAGAAAATAGTCATCAGTGGCACTCAGTCCAATAGAGGAAAAATATATAGCAGCCAATGTTGCAAGTTGTGAATCAGTGTGGATTTAGAAGTTGATTGTAGGGTTATTTTATCTAGAGTTGGACCCAACTTTGATATAATGTGATAATCAAAGTTGTGTGAAGATTTTAGAGAATCTAGTCTTTCACGAAAAGTCAAAGCATATAGAGATAAAACACCATTTCATCCGAAACATGGTGTAGAAAGAAGCAGTAGAACTCTGATACATATCCATAGATGATCAGATAGTAGACATTCTCACCAAGTCTCTATCTAAAGTGAAGTATGATTACTTCAAATACAAGCTTGGCGTGATTCATAATTTCTACCCTTGCTGAGAGGGAGTTGTAATGTTTCTCCTACAATGGGAAGATTTTCTCTCTCTAGCCAATGGATTCTCAGATTGGTCATGTGAAGTGAATGAAGGATTAATGAGTAGTGTGGTATAAGTCTTGCCTAAGCCATACAAACTAGATAGATGTGATTGGGACTTGTAGCATGGTCTTTCCTATTCCATGTGAAGTGACTAGGTGTGATTGGGACCATGACATAGCCTTGAATAAGACATGTGAAGTGGCTAGGTGTGAATGAGGCTATGGTGGTAGTCTTTCACATTCCATGCGAAGTGGATGGGTGTGCTTGAGACTACTAGTAGAGGAGAAACATCATATATACTTGCAACATAGTATTGAGAATATGGTGGTAGTATTTACCATGCCATGTGAAGTGGATGGGTGTGATTGGGACTACTAGAGGAGAATGTCATGGAAGAATACCTCCCTCGCTAAGAGGGAGTGTTGATGTTTTGTAGCAACAGGAGGTATTCCCTCTTGGAAATTTTTTCTTAGAGAGGAATATTCCAAGAAGTCAAAGGAAGACCATAGAACAATTGAAGAATACCCAAGAAGAGAAGTCAACCCCACAAGAAATTAATAAAGTGAAAATATAATTTCAAGGAAGAGAAGTTGGCCCCAGTAAAGTCACTTGAAGATTATAAATAAAGGGAGACACATTTCCATTTGATACACACTCACACAACTATCTCAATCAAGAAAAGAAGGTGCAGGTCTGAGGCAAGGAAGAAGATGCAACTATTGCAGTTTCCAGGGTTACTATATTGGGAAGTTCGTTGGAAGAGGCTGATTACTCTAGCACTATCCCTAGGGTTTCTACACATCACTTTTCGTGGTTTTGATCAATTGTCTACTCTTGCTAAGTTTTGACAAGAAGAATATATAAGTGCTTGTTATCAGAGTTTATTCATTGTTGGTTTTTCTCTTGTGAATAGAGATTGTTCATGGTTGTATTGTGTTATTATAAATATTCTCTCTAAGAAAAGATGGTTGGGGTTTTCCTAGGATAAATATTTTTGTCTTCTTTTTCTTGTCTATTTTCTTCTAGATCCTGCTTATATTTTCAGTATATGGTTGTTGAATGTTAAAATAATATCATCATGGCCAAAGGATTTATAGAATTCACATAAGGGAGTGTTATTTGTCATTTGATACTTCTATAATGTGGGAAAGTGGGGTGGCCCAAGTTCCCATTGTTTGCAGATCTCACAACATTCATATTTTTCAGATGGAAATGGATCGGATGCACTTGTCTCCATATAATTTGGAAGGACTAGGAACTTGTCTCGATGATGCCCATCCGACCAAAAAGTAGTGCACCATACATGCCCATGCACAAATTTATCTTTGGACATATCTTGCAATTGTATTGTTAGGTTGGCTAGTTGCGACTGCACCTGTGCTAACTCGACCGATATTTTTGTGCCTCCTATTGTAGCCTCCAATCGCATCATGATTTTGAATGCCTCAGTTTGATTCATCACCTTTTGTTTGGTGAATGAGAATCGAATATGGGGGAGAAACCCCACAATGAACCATTCTTTGTTATACACATCATGGATCTGGAACTTTAGCGTATCCAACAAAATATTGAACCGTTGGTCATAATCCCAAACAATCTATCCTTCCTTATATTTCATTTATTTGATCTCGGTTATACATTGAGACTCAGAGTTCGTCTTTTGAAACTCCCAAAGCATAGATTGGTTAATCTCTACCAAGGACCTCGCTTGTCCCGCTGGCACAACGACTTTTTATTTCATGTACCATGTTAGGGATCTATCCCTAAATGTAGTCTCTAATTGTGCGATATATGTCACGTCATCTGTAACCCTCTTCATAGACCATATTGCTTCACAAGTGAAGCAATGTTTCTCTACATCATCTTTACCCATTCCATGGAATACAAAAAACCGCAATGTACTGTCTTGATTCACCATCTTGGAACAATAATTATTTCTTCTTCTCTAATTATTATTGATTAGATATTTACACACCACTATCGCTCAGGGAAAAGTATTGTTGACTTCACTTTCCTCTTCATTTCTTTTTTACTTATTTCTTCTTCTTCTCTTTCTTCAACTCCAATATATTTGAAATCTGTTGTGGTTTATTAATGATTAAAAATGCACGAGGGGGGAGGTACAAAGGGGGGATAGGATCTTATTCTTTTGAAACTTGTCATGAGGTGACCCAAGGAGCTATCAATTTGAAGCCACGCAAGACCATCCAAAAATACCAACTCATCTCCCCCGCCACTAGGGGAGCCTTCATCTTCCTTATCTTTTGGTGCACCAACGATATTTTCCTTTTATTATGAACCTGACCTCACAACAAAACCATGCACGCCTACCCCCGTGATGATCCATGCACTTCCACTACGCACCTCATCTCCCAGTCGAATCTGTGCACTTCCACCTTGTAGAGAATCACTTTCTTTACTCAACACGCTCCCACTCCGCACAATAGTCTCTTTCTTTCTCAATGTACTACCACTACATTGAGTACCACATTCTCTTCATATTGGTGCCTCATGGAGTTGTACTACATCTTCTATTTTTTTAGCACATAACCATGTGACGTTACCTCCTCATATTCCCTCGGTGCATTGCAAATTTTCACCCGCACACCATACCTGCATGCTATTGATTCTCTTAAGGTTGTGTAATAGCGCAACAATCAAAGGGTATGAGATTTTTCACCTAGGCCCTCAATACCACTACCTTCATTACTGGTATCTTTTATTACATGCCTCTTTCTAGACCTGCCCTTACCTATGGTCCACTCTGGCATAATATCCTCTCTCTAAACACTACGTGGTGTGAGATTACTCTTCATTCTTGGCCCGATACCTCATTGAGAACCCTTTGACAACTCTTTTCCACTCCTCTTCTTATCCTTTTCTCTCATCTCAACTCTTCTTGCATATCTCTTAGATATTTTTCTCCTCTACTCCTCCGGGTCCATTCCACTCCTCACCTAATCTTAGAAACATCTTGGATCCTCCTCATTGGATGCATGTTTTCCCCACCTTTTACAAATCCACCCCCAACACTGGGGGCTTACTTATCCATCCTATTGGGCTCAATACACATCAATGCCTTGTCTACGAATATCATCTTGATCCAAAGTGAAATCCCTTCGAGCATTCACTTTCTTGGACGTTCTTCAGACTTTTTTTCATCCTCGCTCATAGAATCACAATATTGAATGGTTAATTCAACAATGTATCCTTCCTTCACTTGAGTGAACCAAAAATAAATTGCCCAAGTCCACTTGTTCTCTAGTGCCTTAATCCCAAAATATTGGCTCCACTAGTAGCATGACCAGATTGATATTAGCTTGTGTTTTTAACCATTCATGCAATAGACATATAAATTCTCTGAAGAGGAGCTCATGCATGTTCGAGGAAATGTATCGATCCTTCTATTCCTTTTCTTTCCCTCGAAATATTTGTGTCTCTCACAAAGAAAACATGTCATGTTTTTCTTCTATCCAATATGCTTCTCCTCCTTAGAAGGATGCCACCACATTTCTCTTTTCCTCCATCAATTTCAACAAGAATTCCATTCCCGACAAAGAAACCATTTTTTTGGTTGTTTTTTTCCATTTAAGTTCAGTCTTGCATGTGCACTAACCTTCCTAATGCTAGGGTGGTTTAGACCCAGGTTTCTTCTAGAGCATGTCCAAGAAAACCCCATAGCTCCGACATATCAATCCTTGACCAGGGTCGAGGAAAGTCTCACCCAAGACACATAGAGGAGCACAAATACCATAAGGTCTTGTGTCGGTGATGAAGGATTAAACATACTAAATACTATTGCAATTGGAATCCATATAACTCAAATATGATACTTCATTAAGGACTAAGAATGAAAACAATACACATCCACATTCAACCCATTCATAATAGACACAAAATAGATTGGAATTTCCATATATTCATTACTGGAACTATTTCATCACAATAGAGCTATACATTGCAATGAATAGTTTCCTATGATACCCATGGAATCTCATATCATCATTATATAAATAGGGGGAATACATAGAATGCACCATGTGACTTTATTTAGGACTCAAGATATCAAAATGAAGGAATATATTCAAAGACATTACAATATTGCAGTAGGCTCAGGGTGAGCTTAATGCTGGTAGCTAACTTGAAACTCTTAGACTAGTTGAATATCTTCTCATAAACTCCTCAAGACATTAGCCAACTCTGTATCTAAGCTTAAAGATCATTTTTATATCCTTCACTTTTGGGGAGCATTGTCCCTTTCTTCTATGATCCACTCACTTGTCTGATCCAATTGCCTCGCACTCTTTAGGTACCTGTAAGCACTCCATGTAGACTTTCTGCATCAGGGGTAATATTAACTTCCTGACCAACTCCTTTTTTTCTAGATGCCCCATGTATTTTTATGTTGTTGGCACTAATCATTCATGAAGATATCTCGTTGATTGATTTCTTTCTCCTGGTGAGAATCTTCTTGATTTTCGACGTAACTGACAAAACCATGACCAACACACACTTTTTAGTCTTTATGTTCTACACTTTGCTGGCAAAACTAGATCCGATGCACACTTCATGGCTATCCTTGTGCACTTACTCAGGTGCGTGAAAAAATTATAAAATGGTCACACACTTCTCCCTTAGTGCACGTACGCAAAATTTAAATTAAAACTTTGGGTGCCAACACCAAATACGAGAGAAAAACCAGCTAGAAGGTGAGGCTTCTCTCCTCTCTTTTCTTTGGTATAGAAATGATGCAAGTACAAAGAAATATGCACTTTCTGTGGATTTTCCTTTGACATGTGGCATGTATGGATGCAACATAATCTCTCCTCTATGATTCTCAAATAATACCACTCTCATATTTTTTACTCATCTATGGAACAAGATATAATGAAAAATAATGTAAACCCTTCTCCTCCTAGTGGTATTGTATTTAATATAGCCCGATATCCATACAGGGGTAGGTTTTTGACTTCCTCAACCCTCAATTGAGATACGGTTTTTATCCTTCTAGAATATTATTGAAATTGAATACGTGGCTAGCCCAATATGTAGGAGTAATGAGGCCCGATGTGGCATCCTCTCATACCATGGTGGTCAACATGATATATCAACATGTGGGAGGCATAACTTTTTCATACAAACTCTGATTGACACACAGTTTGCATCGTTGGAAAGGTATTAGAGTGTAGAACATCATCAATGGGATGTGAATAAGTTTCAAATACTATAACACAAAACAATTATGCTTAAATATTCAAAATGGCTCTAGAAAGTTCCAGACCCCAATTTTCCAAACTTGGACTTACCACTAAAATGACCCTGCTAGTTGATTCCTCCATTTTTTTCCACTCTGAAAACATCGAGATAGATGGAAAATAATATAATGATCCAATCTGGATTATTGGTGATATCTCAAAAAATTAATTCTTAAAAACAAGGGCATATACCTCACCCTTCTCAATTCTCATTGTCGTTATGTGTGGACATGATTGGGTGCATGGGTCTCCAAGGAAATGCATACAAGTGAAATATCTAATGGAAAATACAATTAATTTCCCCATGCATGTGCAAGTTGGTACATTGGGCCCACATGGAAATGTGGTGGAATGAGAATATCTAAGTGAGGATGTAATTGTCATTGCCTCGATGCATGGGTAAGAAATACATGGATGCATTAGGTCTACATGAGCATTTGTCTTAGGTAAATGGTACTCACGGTAGAAATAAAAAATATATGACATCCTTTTGATTAAATGGAATATACCTCTAGATTACCCCTCTGTGATTTGATAACACATATAAGTGGTTGGGTATACCAAGATGAATCTCCTTAAATGACCTTAGTCATGGGAAATTTTATCATTTCATATTAAGATACATAATTTTTTTTAATATTTTGTCAATGGGTTTAGTTTGGGTGGTTAGGAGGAATGAGTTATCCTCCCCACCCAAGTTCAATTCTCGCAAGTGAGATGTTGATTTCTTAATGAGTATATTATTGTAATGTCTTTCAACACTATTGTTGATCGGCCTTGTGCTCTAAATATTCTAGGGTTTTCCCTGGATACCATCCTTGAAATGAGGGGAAGTACTTGAGGGTTTTTGTTGGGCTTTATAACTTGGAAAAAAATTTTCTTTAATGTTTTATTAAGTTTTTAATTGGTTTGATATTTTTTGGAATCGATTATAATTCAATGGTTAACTAGCAATGGGGATAGTCATCATCGATTATTATTTGTGAATGCATGCTGAGTCATCATTGTTATGCAAGGAAAACTATGCCACTTGAAATGACCCGTTGGTGGTCCATAAAGGGGTAGATATTCACTCTTTCCATATGTATCTAGGTCTTGGACCATTAACATATTTCCTTATGTCTGAGAAAGATAAGATCTTATCCAATAAGAAATAAATTTAATTATTACTCCAAGACTAAAATATGGTTTCAACTTAGATAGTATTTGCAAGAAAACCAATTTCCCTTTTGGTCATCGTCGAAGCCACTTTCAATAAGTTGATGTGATTTTATGTACTTTGATAGTATTATAATTATATGTAGTGTAATTTCAATATTTAAGTTAATTTTTTTATGAGAATTATTAGAATGGAATAAGATATTATTCATTGCAAAAGTTTTTTCAATTTAGACATTTATTTTGGGTGTAAATACTCAAGGTTAATGTGTCTCAAATTGACAAGAATCTTATATATAAATAATAATGTAAACATTTTATTGAACATCTTTAAATTGAAGATAAAAAATGTCTGATTAATTATCTTCTTTATATATTTTATTGAACATCTCTAATTTATTATTAACAATATAAAGAAATAAAATGTGATGGGAGTGGACAAACTCAATCATTTTTAATGAATTTTTTTCTCAAATCTTTATAAGATTTTTTTCATAAGTTGTAGTTCTACATGGTATTGGAGTAAGACCTAAAATTGATTTCGATTGACAAAGAGATCGTCTTCCTTAGAAAAAAAGAAATAGGTTAATGACCCAAAACCCATAAACATATGGTAGCGGTGAAAGTTTGTTGTAACATACCTTCATATCCAGAAAACAATATAGGGTTTGATGGCCTAAATATGCATTGATGGGAATGGTATGATAATTAATTTTCCACATTGTTAGACCATATCAACAATAATCCCTTCAATTCCAATTCATGTATGCAATGAAAATGTTTGGCATCATATAATAAACAACATAAGTCAATATTTTAGTATTTGAAAACAAATGTGAGATAAACATTTCTCTAGACAACTCAATACAAACTTGAAATCTTTTCATTATAAGTCTAGATAAATTTTCTTTTATGCAATACAACATGAATTTATGATCTTATGCAATGCAAAAACAAGGATCGGTAATGTACAACTTATCCCACATTTTCATGATTATGTCAACTACACATGATTGACATCATTCCTTCAATAATACATAAGATCTAATCACATTCTAACTTTGGCTTAGAGGCCTATCAATATCTCATCTTGATAGTGACATGGGCTATTATAGAATTTAAGTTTTGCTTCCTCCTCAAAGGGATAGCTTCAAGGTTGTAAGGTGAACGATTTCCAAACAAATACATGAAATAATTAACACACTACTTAGAAGAGTAGTCTAATGTTCATTAGTGTTATATCATCACCTGGAGAAGATTCTTTCACTTACAAGCCTCTTGCCTCAAAGCCTTCATATACATGGCTATGTATAGGGATTTCAAAGAATT
>SNQJ01S0073626.1:22194-37643 GCA_010110895.2 Picea sitchensis
GCCAATCTCAACAAGCTGGTTGATTAATGGATTACAGGTCAAACCATAAATATGGAGTGGATACGTGTTTGAAGACGAAGAGCACAACAGTAGCAATACACAACCGCTCCACTCATAGTACATACAAGTGGAGAATTCAATATACTGTAAAATATCAGCTTATTTTAATGGCCAACACTGAAAAGTTAACACCAGTCCTTTTATGCATCACCGTGGGCCTTCCAGATATATATACGAATGCGTGCATATTTATATGAAGATGCTGGGATTTTGGGGGAAACTACTGCTTGAATTTACGATCGACTGGCAAAACTAGAAAAGTATATATATATATATATAAATAAATTTTTGGGAAGGTAGAAAGAACTGAAAAGCAAATCAATGATTTGATATTGTACATGATGAATATCCACAGTGCAAACAGTGAATCCAGTACTGCCCTGCAATTGCAAAATGCAGAGAGCCAGTCATCCCATATTCGATTCCCATCTGACACTTACACATACAAAGCAGTCTTAGTCTTATTGTAAGTACTCGCATAATTACATGAAGCAAAAAAAAAAAAAGTGGCCAAAGTACTAGCCCTGGTCTGTTGCCCTACCTACGCAAATTTAGAGATTGACAGACCACATTTATTACAACACACAACAACGCCTCTCCGTGTATCTCTCTTTGAACAAGTACGCCACTACTTTTAGCAGATTTACGAGCAGCTAAATCTAGCTACGGCGCTTCAGAACCATTCCAAATGATAATCTAATCTATGGCCACTCAGTCATGCATGCCCTGATAACCACCAACACTATTCCTCTAAAACGAAACCTGCAAATGAAATGACGGATTTTTTTATTACATAATCGAGCAGCCACTGGTATTCTCGTCACTGAACATGTTGGTGCCATAATCTACTGGATTTGCAGGGTAAGCGTACATAGTGGGATGATGGGGAGGTCTATACTGTAACATCTGCCTGTTGTGTACCACACCTGTTCTCTGCACAGAATTCTCCCAATACCCTCCCCCGCTGACCATCGGATCGAATCCCTCCCCTGCCGCTGTTGCTCCTGCTGCTAATTCAGTTTCATCGTAGCTCGTAGATTCGCCCATCATTCCACCACCTCCACCTCCACCTCCGCCTTTTGCGCCCTTCTTCTTCTTTCCACCGCTGGCGCCGCCTCCACTAGCATCACCATTACCGCCTTCAGCCGCTCCTCCGTCCCCACCACTACTCTGCTTAGCTCCACCTCCGCCCTTCTTACCCTCACCATCGCCGCCACTTTCTTCACCTCTTCCCACTTCCCCACCTCCACTTCCACCGCCACCTCCGCCTTTCTTGCCATTCCGCTTCTTTCCACCGCCGCCGCCTCCTTCATTACCACCAGCACCAGATTTCTCATCATCTCCCTTGTCTTTCCCCGCTTTCGGCGCCGCTGCATGTTCATTCACATCACTTCCGCCATCTTTGCCCGCTTTCTGCTCTTTCTGTTGCTTCGGAATCTTGGGCTCGTTGTTCTGCTGTTTGTTCTGAGCTACAGGCCACAACTCCGCATGCTTCCCAGATTTCAGCAGCTTCTTCAACAAGACATCGGCTGAAGCCACATTTCCTGTAACAGTCACTTTCTGTTCAGCAGCATCGATGGTGGTGGTGTACACGCCTGCAAGAACAAGCCACATGGTCAATAAATATCTCTAACCCACCTTGAACACGCGACCTGCACTTACAACAAGAAAACAAAACCAATTATCCGCAAACTTGCCGGATCCCAACGCTTCTTACCATCGATGCTCTGGAGAACTTTCTTGACCTTTTTCTTGCATCCCTCACAGTGTATGTAAACCTTCAGAACCCAAGTCTGCACACAGCATTCCAACGATTGAAAAACACCCTAAAACATACCTGTGAAGCAAAAAAGCCCAGATCTAGGAGCATGAAGAATAAGTAGATATTTTTTCAAAAACCTGGGTTTTAATAAGCTTGAAATCTTCGTCTTTTGTCATGCCGCACCGCCGCCTCCTGAACTCAGTGAGGAGTCCAAATTTGACTAGGAATTAATTCTACCTTGCTGCCTTGTGAGGGAGCAAGAAACTCCCACGGAATGGCGACCTATTAAACCCTCAGGGGTTGTTGGTTATTTGATCTTGCTGGTGGAATACAGCGGCCGGTCAGCCGCAGCCCAGCTCCTTTTCAACGAGGCGTGATGAGCAAAATGAAAAGATATGAGCAGGGTCGAGTCTGTTACCATAAAAAGCACCTTACACAACCTACAGAGAAAGTAAGTGGGTGCTTTATAATTAAAGGAAGAATACTTCAACAGGTAACCACTGTTCGTACAGACCCTCTCAGCAGTCACAGGCGGTCCACACGATCGCCCGAATAAAAAATATAATAAGAAAATAAATGATGTACAGAGAGAAAGGAGAACCTCTGCTCTTTCATTCTTTTCCCTGTTTTTCTTGTCATGTCACTCTAGTGAAAGGGAATAGTAATAATTCTCTCAGGGACCCAAAGCATGAAGTCACATGTGTCATAGCTGTCAACCAACTTACACATTTAATTCCCATCAAAGCTCCAATCCCAATCAAGTCTATACACGCTAAAAYCTTATCTCCCATCCATACCTTATAATGATGCAAAACCATGAACAGTACGCTACCAGTTCCTGCTAGTGTTATAATCTAAGGGATTAGAGTGTAATCCAATCACTGATTGTACAATGCATGTAAGGGATTAGAGTGTAATCTAATCACTCATTGTACAATGAGATTAAAGGTTCATATACTTATTTAGGATGGAATTTGATGTGTGAATTGTCTTTCACAGGGTGATAGTGCAAAGGAGGAGCTACAAAGCTAACAAGGATTGCACTATTGTGAGATAATATTGTGATTTTAGTTGGTCCTAGATATGGGTAACACATGGACCACTTAAGGCCTTTGACGGTGTGTGCCAACCTTTATTCCCCAATATGATCCAATACCAAGGGCTACAATGCCTATTACAAAGCCTAAGGAGCAGCGCCAAGTAGTTACTAAGGGGAGGGATTGAGGAGTAGCACAGCTACAAGGCTCAAGGTAGCACATTCAAAACTTTAAAACATTTGGCATAAACAACATCATGCACACCTAGCTCTCAAGTTTGCATGTAAAGTTTCAACTCCATACACAATGAATTCAACATTCTATACAGAACACATCTTACAATAATCCATACATTTGATGAAGAACATTATGAAAGGCCAATAGTCTTTTTTTCCAACGGGAAAATTTCTCAATTATATTAAAATATAATGTGTTCTCTAGTCAAAGAAAATACAAAGCACAGTTGTGGTGACAAAACTGTCAAATGAAGCTTTCGCCTATAGTGGTCTCTCGGCCAGCAAAAGGAGAAAGTTCATAAAAAAGAGAAAATTCAAGTTCAAAGTGAGCTGCTATATCTAGCGGACAAAGTATTCTTCAAAAAATATCGAAGATTAGGAGTAGCCTTCAAAACTCAAATCATGAAAGACTGCTAAGATGAGATGAGCAAATCTTAAAATGGAGATAGGAAGTGGGGAGGGCCCTCATGGCCATCTATCCAGAGATTGTATGTTATAATGCCCTCTTTTTTCTATAGAGTTGCCTTAGATAGTTGGTCTGCAATTTTGTTGTGCTCATGATAGATGTGTTAGTTGAGTTTTCGCCCTTGTTGTTCAACCACTCAATAATAATTATGGAGTCCCCAAGTATCTGAAATTCTTCAATATGAAGTATGGAGGCCAAGTATAGAGTGGCCCAGGCGCCCAATAATTCAACTCCGGTGTTGGTGCCCTGACCACAATTAAAGGTTCATCTATAGGATGACTTGTTTGTAATTTCAATCAACCCTCCAGCACCGCTCTGAGTGTCATTTGATAGCGTTGCTCCATCGAACCATCCAGTTGGAGTATCCTCTAAGTCAGGTGTCCTCTTTCTATTATGCAATCTTGGCTTACAAGGGTGAATGTCATTCTGGTTTTTAAATAATCCAAGTGTTTTGTATGCTGCTGAGCTTGTGGATGGGGTCTCATTTTTGAAAAAAAATATATTTTTGTCCATCCAAATGGACCAACAGACCAGGGATGGCAGATGCTTGAATTTTTGTTCCCTATGGGTCCAGAAGTCAAAGCAATCATAGAGAGTTGGCCCGTCCCAAGTAGATTTAAGAACTAGCACCAATGTAATTTTTTCCCAAACCTTTTTGGAGAATGGGCACTTGATGAACAAGTGGTCTGCAGATTCAGCATCATTGTAGCAAAGATGGAAAATATTTGGTCATGTCGAGCCCTTTCTTTGAAGGATATCCTAGGTGTTCAATTTATAAGCGGTCATGAGCCAAGTGAAGAATTTTATCTTGGAAGGAAGATGCCAGGTCCAAAGTTGTTTTCTCCAACCTTTAATATTAGTATGTCAGAGCATGTGTGTGATCTTTGTATAGACATTCTAGAGAGTTAATTTGCCTGAATGGTCACCCCTCGACCATTGAAGTTGATCATCTGATTCATTTAAGTAAATACCCGAATGAGCTAAGACCGAGCAGAGGGTGTTCCAAAGAGGAGCTAGCTCTGTGTTGAGTTCAAGTGCATCGCTGGAGATCCACCTGTTAGGGAAAGAAGCCGAAATGGATCGATCTTTGGCTTGGTAGAGATACCAAATATTTTTAAAGTGTAAATGTGTTATCAACTGAGGAGGAAGTGTGGTGGCATAACCCAAACCAAGGATGCAGTCGTGGCCAAGAGTGATGGAGTGGCCCAATCCTGGCTGCCAACAAATCCCACGAGTTAACCAGTGTTTGGATTTAGTAATATTTTTCTAGAATAATGAAGCCGCCCTGGTGGTAACCGTGTCAATTAGGAGCCAACTGGAGACTATGTATTGCGATAGATATTTATCCTTAATAATGGAATGCCAGGTGTAGTCAGCACACGCCAGAGGGAGTTGGTCGCAAGTGCTTGGCTGAAAGGAAATAAATTATGGATCCCCCGTCTGCCTTTTTGTTTGGGTTTAGCCAAGGATTTCTAATTGCATAGGTGTTGTCGAGAGTGGTCTGAGCAACCCGACCAGAGAAAATTATAAGTCAAACGACGGAGTTTTGTGATTACCGTAGCAGGTATGGATACAAGAGCCATCCAATACACCGGTTGTCCTTTTAGAACAGCTTTAATGAGTGTAAACCGGCCTCCAAGGCAGAGCCACCTCGTGCACCAACGTCCAGTTTTTTTTCAACTTTAGCAATGAGCCAGTTCCAATCCGCCAACTTATAGGAATCTTGTTTTAAAAAATAACCTAGATACTTGAGGCCAGTAGAAAGATGAGTAAAGGTGTAAGGGAAGATACCTTTAAGTTGATCCAAAGTTTGTTATTGCAGATTTGCGAAGTGAAAGGTCGATTTTTCCCAGTTGATCGACAAGCCCGTGGCGCAGAAGAAGGTTTTTAAGATCTCTTTAATCTCTTTCCATTCCTATAAAGAGTCATTTGTCATGATGAGAACATCATCAGCGAAAAGGAGATGAAGAATCTTGATAGTCATGGACACCTTAATTCCATAGATCTTTCCATCTACTTGTCCAAGTTTGAGAAGTAGACTCAAGGCTTCCATGGCCAGAATGAAGAGCAGAGGTGAGAGGGGACAACCCTGCCACAATCCTCTACCATTGTGAAAGAAAGAGGATGATTCCCCATTAATCAAAATGGAAAGATTTTCACTAACCACATAGCTCATGATCCACTTGATCATAGAATGGCTAAAACCTATCTGAGTCAGGATCAATCTAAGGAAGTCCCAGTCAATGCAATCAAAGGCCTTCTTGAGGTCCAGTTTGAGGATGAGCGCCTTGTCATTTTTAGATTTAATACTATGTAAGCACTCCTGGGCAGTGCCAATAGCATCTAGAATCTGGCATCCTTTTAAGAACCCCAGTTGTTCTTTCGATAGGAACCGTGAGAGGATTGGATTTATCCTTGTCACAATGATTTTTGAGATGAGTTTATAGCAGAGATTGCAGAGTGCAATAGGCCTATAATCAACAAAGGTAGTAGGATTGGCAGCTTTAGGAATGAGGGTAATAAAGGTCGAGTTCATAGCACCAGCCACCTTCCCATTGAGTCTAGTGTCCTCCACAAGTTCTAGAAGATCCGGACCAACCAAATCAAAGAAATGCAGGTAAAATTCTACTGTCCAACCATTGGGGCCTAGACTTTTATCCTTTGAGAAGGATTTTAAAGCAACCAAAATCTTCGGAAGCGAGCAAGGGTTGTCAAGTGCAAGTGAATCATCCACAGTTACAGTATGAGGAAAGAGTCTTTCCACTGTGACTGAGGTCTGTAAATTTTCAGTGGGCTTCGCCTCAAATAAAGGTTTAAAATGTCTAACATCAGCTAATTTTATAGCTTGTTGTCCTCTATGGCGAATATCTTCTGCATCTGCAATCTCCCAAATGTGATTTTTACTCATGCATGAGCTAGCAAAATTGTGAAAATATTTGGTGTTGAGATCACCACTCTTAATCCAATTTGTTCTCTAGCGCTGCCTCTGGGTAGCTTCTTCTTTGAGGAGGAGTTGGTTTCTTTCAATTTCAAGACCTTTTAAAACTTGATTGTTGTCTCCAAAATACCCCTACCCAAACATCTGCTAGTTGAAGGATCTGTATCTCTGTTTCAAGTTCTATTAATCTTTGTGTGTTAAGTTTCTTATGGATGGCAACCCAAGATTTTATACAGACTTTGAGACTCTTAAGCTTCCATATAAGACGATGTTGAATATAGGGCTCGGTAAGATAAAGGGGATCCTTCCACACTTCAACAACTATGGAATTGAAATAAGCTTCTAGGAGCCAACCCGAATTAAATTTGAAGGGATATGCGATCTTATGGGTAGATGAGTCCAAGTGCAAGAAAATCGGAGCATGGTCTGATAGAAAATGGGAATCCACCCAAGTGTGGATCCTATCCTCTGTGGTGATTAAATGATCAGAAATGAAGAAACGATCGAGTCTTTTGGAGATAGAATATGATCCCAAACGCTCATTACACCAAGTGGGAGCTAAGAAATCTGGAGCATAATCCACCAAATTGTGAGTTAAGAACAAGGAAGTGAAATAGTTTGTTAGAGTGTCCTGGGTAGCAAAGTCCCCCCAAATTTCCCTTACAAAGGTAGTGAGATTCATATCACTCACTATGATCAGGTTTTCAAGGTCAAGCAAACCCCGAGCTTCTATTGTATTCCAGAAAGTCTGTCTATCAGTACAGGGGCCATAGATATTGAGTAAATGAATCTTTTTGTTGTTGATTCAGCAAGTACCAGATAGCATGATGCCTCCACAACAAAAAAATGGAGATAGATCATATTTGGTAGGGTCCCAAGCCACAACCAAACCCCCAAAGGTGCCAAGAGAGATAACAGTGCAGATGTGCCAATTGGAGTGAAAACGATTTAAAAATAGTCTAGCCTTTTTGTTGTCAACCAGGGTTTCCTGTAGAAAAATGATGTCTGAAGATGAAAGTGAAAGAAGTCTTCTGAAGGAAGCAACTTTTAGGAGGCCCCCCACCCCTATGATGTTGAGGGAGAGCAAGAACATGGCTTTTCTCTTGCTAGGGATTTCATGCCTCTAAGCGCCCCAATATCAATAAGAGATTGTGAATTAACCGCAGAAATTGATGAAGAAGAGCCCTCCTTGCGATGGGCACTACGAGTTTTAATTGGTGAGTGTTCAAAACCATTCCCTCTAGTCTAGGTGTAGTCTTTTTCTGAAAAATTTGACCTGGTCTCAGATGGTTCTGTTGGCGTCAGAAGTCACTCCTGTATTGCAGCAGGAGTAAGCCTGAGGCCCATCAGTTTAAATGTCACGATTTGTTGATAAAGGGTGATGAATGGAAGTAAACTCAGAACAATATCATTCTAACTCAGAAAACTGGGTTGGAATAGCAAAGACAGGTGAGGTCTTGATCTAATTTAAGCCAGTAATTTTGCATAACAGTGAGTGAGTGTAGGTAAAAACAAAGGAAATAAAGTCTTCTCTGGGCATTCGATCTTCTAGTAGCCTTTAAAAAGGGGGGAAAAGTCACAGATATGAGATCGTCTCAGATCTGAGAAACTTCAAGAAAAATTAAGATGCTACAAAACTAATATAATCAAACATACATTATATAGTCATTACAACACCCGACTGGATCATCCATGCCCGGGCTCTTAAGATTCAGAGGAAAAAAGGAGAAGAAGATGTTGGCTTCCATTAAACAAGAAGTCTCAAATATCAATCTATAACCAGGGAACCAGAGGCCTCGTTAAAGATTTACAGTCGGGAGATCTGCTCTACCATCCATGCTTACAAAAATACAAAAAGCTGAGTATATATACTCAGAGCAACTCACCACCTTGGCAGCAGGAGGGTAGCTGAAACATTAAAATCCAACCTAGCATGTGCAGGCTCCTCTGGTCAGACGAGGACATCAGATCGGCATGGCTTCTTAGGAAAAACTACACACAGGACGATCTTGGGCAGACTGCCTGCCAGAACTTCCATGCCTTACATTTAAGGAGTGAGGCGAGGTTTCAACCACCTCCTCCTACCTTTATTTACCTCTAGTAGGGGTCAGGATCGAGGTCGAGTTGAATTGGCACCTAGAGAACGCGGTGACGCCTCCTGCAGCTAAACCCGGCGCTTCGGCCCTTTCACCAGCTCATTCTATCACCCCAAGTGACCATGAGTCGCGACCCTGCACCCACCTTCAAAAGCACTTTTCGCATTTCGCGTTTCGGCGATTCCAGATGCAATGGAGGAGCGACCCCCTGTCTTTCAAAGCCCCGATAGTCGGAATGCCGAAATGGCTAATCATTTCGCATTTCGGGGTTTCCCGATGCAATGGATGAGAGACCCCGTGTCTTTTGAAGTTTCGGTAGCCGAAATGCCGAAATGGCTAATCATTTCGCGTTTCGGGCTTTCCCGATGCAATGGATGAGAGACCCCGTGTCTTTTGAAGTCCCGGTAGCTTAAATGCCGAAATGGCTAATCATTTCGTGTTTCGGGGTTTCCCGATGCAATGGATGAGAGACCCCATGTATTTTGAAGTCACGGTAGCCGGAATGTCGAAACGGCTCCTGGGTGGCTTTTAAATTTCGCGTTTCGGGGTTTCCCGATGCAGTGGAAGAGAGACCCCCTGTCTTTTGAAGTCCCGGTAGCCGGAATGCCAAAATGGCTCCTGGGGAGCTTTTACATTTTGCGTTTCGAGTTTCGGCGATTCCCGATGCAGTGGAGGAGTGACCCCTTATCTTTCAAAGTCCCGGTAGCCAGAATGTCGAAACGACTCCTGGGGGGATTTTACATTTTGCGTTTCGGTGATTCCCGATGCAGTGGAGGAGAGACCCCCTGTCTTTTGAAGTCCCGGTAGCTGAAATGTCGACCGAGCCTGATCAGGCGCCATGTAGCCGAAATCGTGAAAGATCATTTCGTGACTTTGGCCACAAGAGATGAGCCCATGCGCTAAACCTCGTGCAACTCCGCGACTCAAGCTTACCCGATGACCGTCGATCTGTTCCATCCATGGATCCTCGCCGTTGAAAATAAAATGCCCGCTCGCTTGATTTTAAGCCCGAAATGGACTCCTTTTGTGTGTTGTGCTTGGCGCTCATGACTGCGGCCTTTGAATAAAACCATTTGATGGGTTTTTAAACCCCATTTCTACACATTTACACCAAGGGCCTAAAATCGGAGAGAAACACCCCCCAAAATCGGAGAGAAACACCCCCCCTCACAAGAATTGGCGCTAACAGGTTACAAAACTATGTCAATGTCTGGCAAATTGTATAAAGTATTGCCCATATAGGTAGGAAAGGGTATGGGACTTAAAACTTCTTTGTAAGAAGGGATTAAGGTATTTAGTACAACACCAATTATGTTATCACCAGGGTCAAATTCACTAAGACCTGGTAAGTGACAATACTCCTCCTCTTCAAAGAAGTGGTCACCAAAGCTCTCGGTCGCTAGGGAGGAGGGTGTGTGTGAGGCAAGAGAGTGTTGTCACACTTCCGGAGGACGATTAGAAGGTATGGTTAAAACAAGAGCAGTCAGGGTAGATGTTCGTGCCTCGTCCAACTTGTAAGAAGGGTGTGGGTTGGTTAGAGTGGGAGGTAAGTTCAAAGAAGGCAAGGAGCAAGGGACATTCTCTTCAGATAGTCCAGAAGTAATAAGAGGGGAAACTATATCAGAATAGACAAACGATAAAGTTTGTGTGGGGGCGGATAGGTGAATCTGGACTAGGGGACTGGTGAAAAGGAAGGGTTTCAGATTGTTCTCTAGGAGAGTCCCCCCGAGGGAAAGAAACCGATCCCAAAGTAAGGAGAGGAGAGTTATCTAAGATATCATTTTCCCAAGATGAGAGTGAGAAATAAAGGGTCGGACATATGGTTTTAAGCTTACCAGTTATGGAGTCCTGTCCAGATAGAACGCCATCTCCAGGATAGTCTGGAATATGTACATGTGTATTCAGATTCAGAGAGTCCATGTTGGAGGCAAGCTCAAGCATGGATTCCTCCGACAGATCATCTTCAAGGGCACCAGTACAAGTTTTTCTCAAGTGGCCTGTCTGTTTGCAGAGTGAGCATCTGAAAGGAACACCGATATAGTCTAGTTTATGGCGAGTAATATGTCCTCTCCATTCTATATCTAGTGTTTCGAGTAGTCCTTCGTGTATATCTAGTTCCACTAGAATCCTTGCCAGTTTTTTATCTGGGCCAATAAGCGTCTTAGAGTCCACGTTGATGAAGCGGCCCAAGGAGTTTCCAATGGCCATAAGAGATTTTTCATTCCAGAGGTAAAGGGGTAGTTCGGGAAGGAGGACCCACAGATGTTGAAGACAGAAGTAGTCCTGAGATGGATCGAAACTCACTCACCAACGCTTCAACATGAGGCTACTGTCATCTAGAGTCCAAAGGCACTCCAGAATAGTTGTGGAATCCTCAGGTGATTTGAGCTGAAAGTAAAGCCAACCACGTCCAAGGTGTGAGAGAGAAGGGACATAGCCCAGTAATGGCCTTCAAGTTTTAGTCATCCAGACTTCCAGGTCTATAGTACATAGGTGTTTGTAAGAGAGTCTGCCCACGAGACTGCACAGGTCCATGGAGACCGAGTCCTCCAGTCTGATATCCACACCAAGGATGAGATTCTTTTTCATTTTCTTCGAAGCCCACAAACGTTGATTAGATTTCCTGCCCTCGAGAGAAAAGGATCAGGTCTTTCGAGCAAGTCCTTAAGTTCTTGTAGTGTCAAGAGTAGTCGAGGGTGATTGTTTCTGGTGTAAGGGGCCACTATGAGGTATAGTAAGTGTAGGACTGGTAGTAAAGGATGGGGTGAAGAGTGAGGAGGGTTGAAGCTTGCAAAGTTCAGGTTGTAAGCCTCGAGAGGTAGGTATGTTGTTTGTAGGAAGGAGTGTACTTTTTGTAATAGGTTGGGGGGGAGAAAAGAGGGCAGGGGTGTGGTTGGCAGAGGATATGGGGGGACGAGTGATCAAAGAAGGATAGGTGGTAGTAGGTTGAGGGGAATGATGGAGAGTGGTGAAACCCAGGGAAGAGGGAAGAACTGTAGTTTCAAGGGGAGGTTGCAAATGGTTAATGCGCCTGGAGAGCTCGTCTGTCGAGGTGAAGAGGCCCACATTGTTCCACATGGCCTTGTCATCAACACTCATGAGTGTGTTGACCTCCGCCTCCATGAGCGCGTGTCTCGTGAGGTAAGAAGAGTTTAATAAAATATGTTATCCCTGAACAGTAAAGGTGTGGGAGCAAGAGGACAGAAGTATGTTTATGTTGTTCTGCAAGTAAGAAGTATGGGTCCATAATGAGGTTGTTCAGGGACATCGTGAAAGGTTGGCAAGCTGTGAAAGAAAGCACACTCAGGAGATTTTGGAGGGCAGAGGTGTTATATGCCTCACAGGAGATAAGTAGAAGGGTATTTAAACAACAGGTGCACAAATATATGGGCCTGCAGTAAGCCTGGTTGCACCAGGTCCGCCATTGTTGCGCCAGTAGCCTATGCTTCAAGTGGTGAAGATTAATAAATAAATTCCCCTTCTTACAATGGTTGAATATCCAAAGGCCAGAAGTCTCCATAAACAAGTCATGGCATATTTTATAAATATTTATACATGCATCATATTAGCTCTCTCAATTCTTTTCTTTTCATAATCACCCAACGAACATGGTTTTGCCTCACAATTCTTCTAAAAACTTTCTCATACAAAATTTCTCAATCTCTTCATCTTTTCTAGTTACACAATCATATATTTTCACCATTTTGATGGTTACTCAAATTTTATTAATGCCATGTATATCTTAATTGTAAATGTGTATGTAATTAAAGAGCACAACTAAATTTATGCATGTACATTGTTATTTTTTTAACTTTAAATTTTATTGAGGTTAGATTACTAGTCCTCTACACCAACATATCGTGGGTTCATGGTGTACATCACTAACCCTATAAGGAATCACTATATGAGTTCAACCTTGCATATAATTATCAAAATGCTAGGAATCATGTCAAACCATATATATATATATATATATATATATATATTACACAATGTTTAACCATCAACCTTTTCAAAGTGCTCAAAGATGATTCCTCAATCAATCCTTGGAATCAAGTTGATTAAGACATGCACTCTCTTGGTCAAAATATAATAAAAAATGTGGATCCTAAATAGAGTTGATCACCTTTATTACCCAATTCATAAAGGATTGAATCACTATATGAGTTCAACCTTGCATAAGATTATCAAAATAGAGTTGATCACCTTTGATTACCCAATTCATAAAGGATTGAATCACTATATGAGTTCAACCTTGCATAAGATTATCAAAATGGTTGGAATTATGTCAAACCTATATCTATATATATATAATTGAAAGATAAATGCAAAGATCAAATGCATTAATACATACCATGTTTAGCAATTAACTTTTTGCAGAGTGTTCAAAGATGTTTTCTCAAACAAACAATCAATCCTTAAAAGATGAAATGCAATAATACATACCATGTTTAACAATTAACCTTATGCACAGTGCTCAAAGATGATTCCTCAATCAATCCTTGGAATCAAGTTAATTAGGACATGCACTTTCTTAGTCAAAATATAATAAGAGAATGTGGACCCTAAATAGAGTTGGTGAACTTTGATTATCCAATTCATCAATCATGTCAATCCTTTGAGCTATTAAAGGTTGCTAATGTAGGCTTGTGAGTTGTGACCCTATCTCAAAGATGATTCCTCAATTAATCCTAACCTTATGCACACTGCTCAAAAATGATTTCTCAATCAATCCTTGGAATCAAGTTAATTAGGACATGCACTCTCTTGGTCAAAATATAATAAAAGAATGTGGACCCTAAATAGAGTTGGTGAACTTTCATTATCCAATTATATCAAACATGTCAATCCTTTGAGCTATTAAAGGTTGCTAATGTAAGCTTATGAGTTGTGATCCTATCTCAAAGATAATTCCTCAATTGATCCTTCGAATCAAGTTCATTAAGACATGCACTTTATTGGTAAAAATATAATAAAAGAATGTGGACTCTAAATAGAGTTGGTGACCTTTGATTACCCAATTCATCAAGCATGTCAATCCTTTGAGCTATTAAATGTTGCTAATGTAGGCTCGTGAGTTGTGACCACTAGGGTAGCATGATGAATCATACATTGATATGTAGGTTGAGTTAAGAAACATGTGGATAAAGCATTAACATGGATCAATACCATACTATAGATCATGTGTTAAGGGTTGGGTGCAACAAAAATCAAACCTTAAGCATGTATTAAGAAAATATTATAAAACTTATTAAAAGAATAATGCATATTTTTCCAATACATTAAATAATGCAAGAGACTTGATATAGAGAAGTGTGAAAATGATCAAATTGCTTTCAATTAAAATCACAAGATGTAGTTTAAACATTTTATGTTTTTATTATTTTTTTTAATATTTTTTTTAATAAGTTTTATCCAAACTTTAGTCAATTCAAAAAAATTTAAATTTCAATAATTAAGATTACATTTTCCTAATAACATGAAGTTTTCGAAAATATTAAATCAATTTGTGTATTCAAAAATACAATTTAAATAATGTAAAATTATAATTTCACAAACATTTTTGTTACCAAAAATTCAATAATAATTACCAAAAATTCAAAACCTAAAACATTTAAACTAAACAAAATCACAATATTCACTACAACTAACACCCTTTTAAAAGTACATCAACATCACAATGGTTACAAAAGTCAAAGAGCACAAGAGCGTCTATCGGTGATGAGGATGGACTCTTAAGGGTGTCCTTATCCGAAGAATAGATACTACGTGAGTGCAATAAGTCTTTAGGTTCAGCAATAATTTCTTTCATTCTACCTTTATAGTGTTTTCCATGTGAGTGATAAAGTGCAAACATCTGTTCACAAGTGGAGTACGTCACTATAAGGTCTAAAAAGGTAAATATAAAACCCTAGTAATATACAAACCATGCCCTACTTNACCCTTTTAAAAGTACATCAACATCACAATGGTTACAAAAGTCAAAGAGCACAAGAGCGTCTATCGGTGATGAGGATGGACTCTTAAGGGTGTCCTTATCCGAAGAATAGATACTACGTGAGTGCAATAAGTCTTTAGGTTCATCAATAATTTCTTTCATTCTACCTTTATAGTGTTTTCCATGTGAGTGATAAAGTGCAAACATCTTTTCACAAGTGGAGTACGTCACTATAAGGTCTAAAAAGGTAAATATAAAACCCTAGTAATATACAAACCATGCCCTACTTATAATTAGTGATTTTTAAATATTTAAAATATTATTATTGTATTTTTTAAGAGATGCAAAGCGTTATAATTTTGAGTGGAAAGAGATTATATATATATATATATATAATTTTATCTTTATTTTTTAATATTTTGAAAAATGTATCTATTTTTTATTTATTTTTTATTTAATAAATTAGTGAAAATGAATTTAATATTTAAAAAATTATATTGATTTTTTATTTAAAATTTTTATAATGAAAATGAATTTATTGTAGTCATTATTAGTCCCTGCCGGAAGGCCAAGGGCAGGGACTATAGCGATGAGTTCATCGCTGACTTTCAATTAGTTGAAGGTTGACTTCGAAATTTTTGTAAAAATGCTAATGTTTAACATAGGAAATTTATATACCTAATTTATTTAATAAAAAATTTATGGATTTGTCACAATTTCATTGGCTGGGAAGTTTGAAGCGTTATTGTCGGCTTCGCTTCTTCCCAGGCAAATCTTGCTGCTTTGATAAATGTGATAAATGTTTTCATTATAGTTTGAGCTTTGATAAATGTTTTCATTATTGTTTTCATTATAGTTTGATAAATGCCATAAATGCCATATATACGGCGGAGCATTTGGAATTTGACAGCCCGAT
>SNQJ01S0073626.1:37653-58184 GCA_010110895.2 Picea sitchensis
TAGGATCACACGGCATCCAAACCCCTAATCTATTGACCCGGATTAGTCAACAACCCTAATTCCTTAACCGAAATTAGAAAACTATCGACAAAAAACCATGTGCCGAAAAACCACCAAAAAACGGACGCAAAAAACCTCCAAAAGCTGACCTAAAAAAAATTCTTGGGGACTCCCACCCCCGAACCCCTGCTGGGGGAAGATAAGCAGCCCCCAAACCCCCTTTGCTCCCATATCAGTGTACAATACCTGGGATCAATTTTGCAAAGAACATAACACATACCCAACATTCTCCCACTTGTTGTTTTCTTTGCATACAGGGGGTTACATGATTACATAGCCAACAATCTAGAGCAACAATGCCCATAGATCCTCTACGCCAAGAGAAATTATCAGTGCTCACAGATTTTGTTAATAAATCTGCAACATTCTCCAAAGTGTCCACCTTCATCAACAACACCTTCTTGTCTTCAACCATGTTTCTCACAAAGTGATATTGAACATCAATATGCTTTGTCTTTGAATGATAAGTCGGGTTCTTCGCCGGGAATATTGCACTTTGACTATCACAATCTATCCTTACAGCTTGATGTACCAACCCAATACCCGAACATAATCTCTGTAATCATATTGCTTCCTTGCTTGCATGAGTGGCTACCATGTATTCAACTTTTGTAGTTGAGAGTGCCACTACAGACTGTCTTTTTCTCATCCAATTGATTACTCCTCCAAACAGGTTAAACACATACCCATTTTATTCAAGCGATTTTTGGATAATCACTGTTTGTGAGTGTTTTGAAACGCCCAACGTTTCGAGTGGACACTCCACCCATCATCAGGGGCATACCTTTGTTTGTTTTCTCATGGCTTATGTAATTGAACTCTTGGATTTCATCACTAGTTCTTCCCCTATCTATCGATCACATCTTTTTCTATTATTAAACAACTTGCATTTCTTCCTTAGTTTCAACATCTTTTTTTACTTTATTATCCTCCCCCTAATTATTTTTTGTCTTTGTTGTTCATCTTTACCAGATCTTTTGATTAATAATTAATTTATTTTTTACCTTTATTATTAGCCTATCTTCATTCTCCTACTTTTCAACATTTGTTTTTACAACTTTATTAATCTCATTACTCATTTGTTTATTTATCTATCCTAACAATTAGCATTCATATCTTTTTAATTTCCTTTTTAATTAACGCCTAATCTAATTCGTTTTTAGTTGGTATGATTAATCTTTTCATTTCTTTGCCTTCTTTATTTTCCCCTTTAAACATTTTCTTCACTAAACCCAAACTATCCTTTTCATTATTTCATTTTAGTATTATTTCTATAATTTATTATCGATCTGGATCTAGATTATTCCATTTAAATTTAGTCATTAATAATTCTATCCCCCCCCAAATGGTCATCTCACCTTCCTCTTTTTAATAATAATTAAGCGCAACGTCTAAATCCTTTCCTCAACGGTCACAACCCTAATTTTCTTTAAATACAAACCTCAACTCTCATTTCTTACCCGTTAAGCTTCAAATGTCCCTGATGATGGGTGGAGTGTCCACTCGAAACGTTGGACTTTTCAAAACACTCACACGCAATGATTATCCAGAAATCGCTTGAATAATATGATAAATTGTGGAAACACACATTCTCAAACACATACCCACTTGTAGATCTTTTGCGATCTAGATCTTCAACCGAGTCTGCATCAACAAATCCATGTATGTCCAACACTCTGTCCAATCCTAGTCTTCCTTGGTAGCACAATCCATAACTAATGGTGCCACACAAATACTTGAAAACCCTATTTATTGTTGTCCAATGCTCCTTCCCTGGTTTTGACACATACCTGCTCAAAACTCCCACAACATGTGTAATGTTTGGTCTAGTATAGACCATTGAATACATCAAATTGCCAACCACACTCACATATGGAACACAAGACATGTCCTCTTCCTCTTAATGTGTCTCGAGACACTGATCTGCAAATAAGTTTACACCTACAAAAATATGAACCTTGATCGATTTACATTCCTGCATATTAAACCTCTGTAATATTGTCTCGACATATTTCCTCTGACTTAACCAGAGTTTCATGTTTGTCTAATCGCTTTTAATTTCCATTCCCAAAATCAAATTTGCAGCACCAAGATCCTTCATGTAAATTTTAGAGGACAACTAAGTTTTCACATTCTGGATAATCTCCTTGTTGTTTCCTATCAACAATATATCATCCACATACAAGACCAAATAAATAAGATGATAACCAATTCATTTGAAATACACACAGTGATTCGCTTTTGCTCCTTGTGAAGCCAAGTCCCAACATATAAGTATCAAATTTTTGATACCACATCCTCGGTGATTTCTTTAACCCATATAGGGACTTTTTCAGCTTGCATACCAACTCCTTCTTTCCCTTCACAACAAATCCTTTTGGCTACTTCATGTAGATTTCTTCTTCCAGATCCTCATGTAGGAATGTTGTCTTCACATCCATCTTTTCTACTTCAAAATCAAACGAAACAACAACATATAAAATAAGTCTAATAGAAGTTAACTTGGCAACATGAGAAAAAATCTCACCAAAGTAATTCCCTCAACCTGGGAATAACCTTTTGCTACTAAGCAAGATTTGTATTTCTCCACTTTGCCTTATGCATTCAACTTCTTTTTAAACACCCATTTGTTGTCAATGAGATTTCTTCTATTCGACAACTCCACTAGATCCCAAGCCTCATTCTTGTCCAAGGCTGTCATTTCTTCAACCATGGCCTTTTTCCAGAGTTTTCCATCCTTTGAATCCACTACCTCCCAAACAGTTATAGGATCATCATCAGTAATAGACAAAGCAAAATTTGAAAGGAAATCGAGTGGAGTATACCTTTCTAGTTGTCTTCTTTCCCGAATCGATCTCCTCAATATTGGAGTGTGAGGATCTTCTTCTTCTTATTCATGTTCTTATGTAGAGTTTGATTCATCATCCTTCAAATCAAACTCTATTTTCTCTGGTTCTTCCTTCCTTGGTAGGACTTCAACATATTTGATTTCTCTAAATACCACATCTCGGCTATACACTACATTCTTAGTTTCTGGGCTCCAAAGTTATAACCTTTCAAACCATCTTTATACCCAATAAAGATACACTTTTGAGCCTTTTTATCTAGTTTACTCTTGTTTTCCTTTGGAATGTGAACATATGCATCATAGCCAAATATCATGAGACGTGTGAGAGAGGGTTTCATACCAATCCATACCTCATGTGGAGTCTTGTCATCAAGTGTTGATGAGGGTGATCAATTGAGCAAGTAACATGTAGTACCCACTGCCTCTGCCCATAATTTTTGTCCTAACCCCGCACCACTGAGCATGCACCTTTCTTTTTCCATCAATGTCCTTCATCATTTCTACAACTCCCTTCTGTTGAGGTGTATGTGGATTAGTCTTCTTCCTTGCTATACCACAATTCTTACATAAATCTTCAAATCCATTTACGCAAAACTCTCCACCATTATCCATCCTCAATGCCTTAATTATTTTCTCTTATGGTTTTCCACAAGAGCCTTAAAATCTTTAAAAATTTTAAATACTTTAGATTTCTTCACGAGGAAATATATCCATGTTTTTCTCGAGAAGTCATTTATAAATGAGACATAGTACACATATTTTCCCAGTGATGGAACTGACACAGGTCCAAACACATCACTGTGCACCAACTTTAAAATTCTCTTTTCCCTCGTTGCACCAGAAGGGAATCTTACCCGATTCTACTTCCCATATACACAATGTTCACAAAAATAAAAATACAAAGAGCATTTARACATACCTTCAATCATACCTTTACCATGTAGTAGTTGAAATCCATTCTCTCTAATATGCCCCAATCTTTGATGCCACGACATAGCCTTTTCTCCAGAGACTGTAGGAGTTTTTTCTTCTTCAGCTCCAATCTCAAGAATAATRRAATTATTACACCCATCACTAATAGTGATTCCTTGTATCTTATACATAGTTCCAATGTGTAACATCCCCATTATAATCCTCATTTTGATTAATGCTTATGTAGATATAATATGTGGTTACGACCAAGCGATGTAATATGTGAATTGTATTTCAATGTTTTAAGAATAAAATGTGATGCCAGCTGCTAAGGGGACATGGATAAGAGATGGGGGATGAATTAATCCACAAGAGAGGGGAGTGTCTAGGATAATGGCAAAGAGTAGTCCAAGGGGGGGAATTACCCATGTTTATGGATTTAAACCATTTTCCTAATTCTGTTATTGTATATGAACCTTTCCATTTCTGATTGAGTGTTTCCAAAGCCAATCATTGAATACATGTAAGAGGGTGGGTGTGAGTGGTCACATCCCGAAGTTATTGGGCACATGGGGGTTGTGTACAATCAACTTGGGGAAGAGTCTGAGTCAAGAAAGGAAAGAAAAAGAGAGGAATTTTGTATGGCTTGAGAGAGAAGTAACATCAGTTCGAGCAGTTTGGGTAGTTAGTCAAATTTGGGCATGGAAAGAGAGTTTGGAGTGGGTGTGGCCATAGGAGGGAAAATTATGGAGCATAATTGGAGCAAATTGGAGCTGGAGAATTGAAGAACACGGTTCAAGCAGGAAGAGTGAACTCCTGCGTGAATTGCAATGAAACAACAAGTGTTGTTGTTGGTTTGCTGACAGTTTTTCCTATCAACAGTTTCCCTTGAGTTCCTGGCTGATATATTCCTAGATACCTGTGCCAGAGAGACCTTGATAAACAAATGGCACATTCCTTGGGTTATCCCTGATAAACGGATGGTACATCCCTTGGGTTAATCCTAATAAACAGATGGTACATCCATTGGGTTATACCTGATAAATGGATGGTACATCCCTTGGGTTATCCCTGATAAACAAATGGTACATCCCTTAGGTTATCCTTGATAAACAAATGGTGCATTCCTTGGGTTGGGAAGGTCAAGAGGAAGAGAGCTGGTGGAAAATTCAGGATAGTTGTAGGAGAATATTAGTTGGGTTGAGAGATTTATGAGTTGTGATTGGACTGTGAGAGACCACCCTCTTTTGTGGATTGCTAGCCTCATCTCGGGGGTGACTGGTTGTTAAGATTTGGAACAATCAGCCTACGGTTGGGTGGAACGTCTGTCCAAAGAAGTTGGTTGCACAATTCTTGTTTAAGATAAGTGTTTTATCTTGTACTGAGTTATTTACATGCGTTATTGATGTGCATGAACTCTACATGAATGAGAATGAATTATATGTTGTTGTATTGAACGGTTTAGTTGTATCTCATGTTGATTGTTAGCATGTTTTAGATGCATAAGTTTTATGGTAATTGTCGTAGATAAATATGTTATAAATTGTAGTTGTAGGCTATGGGAAAATCGACTAATAGTAAAATAATGACTTTAATTAGCAGAAGTTTTGTGTTATGTGTATTCCACACATATTGTTGCCTAGTTGGAGGCTAGGTACGTTACTAAAATGGTATCATAGTTGATAAAGAGAAAGTTTTTGTGTGATGTGCCCTAGCTTCGGTGGTTGGGTATGTTACACAATGTAAGGTACAAGATCTATTAAAATAGCTGAAAACATAAATATTGCAGAGAATAACAACAGAACAAGACAATAAATGAAACCACAACACCAAAGTTATACCTTTATTGATAGGAAACAATGTTCACTTACCTCTTCGAAGGGGCAACCTTCAACAAAGCTAAGCTCTATTACAATAATTCTCAAGACAAAACTTCTCATATCCTCTACTCCTATTTATACTAAATCTATCTATCCAAATGAACAATCCAGAGGAAGATCCTTCTAGAAACATAAGTTTTTATTAGGTCTTCTTACATTTGGCTTATTCTTCCTTATTGCGAGGCCTTATTAATATTGTCCTTTATTACATGGAATTATACTATTCTACCTACGTGAGGGGTTAGGGAGGTTAGGTCCCTAACATTCCTTGCCCCTTGAAGAATAACCTTGTCCTCAACGCTTAAGATGAGGAAATTGTTGTAGAGTGGTAGTCGACTCCCAGGTGGCATCTTCTGGAGTTTTATCTTTCCACTGGGCTAACAATTCCTTGATGCTGCACTGACAGAGAAGACACTTTCACTGGTCTAATAATGCTTGTGGCTAAGACCAGGTGGAACCTTCTTCATCCAACTCAGGGAGTCTGGTTTGAGTTTGGCACTTAGTTCCAATAACCTTCTTTAAGTAGGAGACATGAAAAATAGGATGGAGCTTTCACTGACTGGGTAGAGCTAATTGGTAGGCCACTGATCCCAATCGCTTGAGCATAGTATAAGGACCATACAATTTGGGAGCAATTTTTTGATAGTGTTCATATTTGAGTGAAGTCTGCTTATAAGGTTGTAGTCGAAGAAACACTTGGTCGCCTTCAGCAAATTGTCGTTTGGAACGACCTTGATCTACTTGTTGCTTCATGCGATTTTGAGCCATGACCAAATTGTCTTTGAGGGCATGAAGAATAGCCTCGTGAACTATAATATTTTTGTCAACCTCCTGAACCTTTGAAACCTGTAGCAGGTATGAGAGAACCAATGGTGGCTTTTGGCCATATACTGCTTCAAAAAGAGTCAAGTGAGTAGTTGTATGGTAAGATGTGTTGTACCACCATTCAACTAGGGGTAATAATTGGGCCCACCTATTTTTCCTCTCAGATGCAAAACACCTCAAATATGTTTCCAAACACTTGTTGAAAACTTCAATCTGGCCATCCGTATGGGGGAGATAGGCGATTCTGAGATGACATTGGGTGCCCTGTAGCTTGAAAAATTCTTGCCAAAAATTGTTGGTGAAAGTGGGATCTCTGTCAAAGACAATAGAATTAGGCATGCCATGAAACTTGAAGATAGTATCCATGAATATTGGAGCCACTGTGGATGCGGTGAATGGGTGTTGAAGAGCACAAAAATGAGCATATTTGGAAAGACGATTGACGACCACCATGATGACTAACTTATTTCCCAATTTAGATAAGCCAACAATGAAATCCACATAAATATCTCGCAAAATAGCAGGGGGGATCGGAAGTGGTTGGAGTGTGCCCTAAGATTTGACTATTTCTCCCTTGTTGCATTGACAGACCTCACATTCAGCCATAAAGGTGCGGACATCATGTTTCCATCCCAGAAAAAAAGAACGTTTGACCCGTTCATAGGTTTTGGTAAACCTTGAATTCCTAGTTGTGGGTGAAGCATGAAGTTCACAAAGCACCATGGATTTAAGTTGTGATTGATTGCATAAATACAAACAACCTTTGAAGCGAAGCTCTTCATTGTGCCAAGAGTACCCTGGAGATCTTGGAGAATTATGTTGCAATTAGTGGATCATGTTATAAATTTTGGGGTCTTGCAACCATTCTTGATGAATAGCTTAGAGCCAATCTGGTACAATGAAGGAGAGGGAGAAAAGGGACCCGTCTTCTTCATATATCCAGGAAAGAGCGTCCGCAACTACATTTTCCTTTCCCTTCCTGTAAATGATCTCATAATCATAGACAAATAGCTTGGTCACCCATTTCGGTTGCTCCGGTGATGAAATTCGTTGTTCCAGAAAATACTTGAGACTCTGATGGTCAGTTTTGATTTGGAAGTGCTTACCCAATAAATGAGGACGCCAGAGATCCACAACATGCATAATAGATAACATTTCCTTTTCATAAATGGATTGGCCCAAATGTCTCTCTTAAATTTGTTTGCTAGTGAAGGCCAAAGGCCTGCCATCTTGCATGAGGATGACCCCAATTCCTTTCCTGGAAGCATCACATTCCAATACAAACGTCTTTGTGAAGTCTGGAAGTGCTAGGATAGGGATCGTGCACATAACATCTTTCAAGGCTTGGAAGGAGTGATCCAAAACTGGAGTCCAAGTGAAATCGTTCATTTTAAGGAGAGAAGTGAGAGGAGATGCAATTTTTCCATAATTCCGAACAAACTTCTGATAATAGCCCGTTAAACCCAAAAAACCACACAAGCTCTTAAGATTTTTAGGGTGAGGTCAATCCTTCATAGCTTCGATTTTCTTAGGATCCACCCAGACACCATCCTTACCGACAATATGACCCAAGTATTCCACTTCTGAGGCTCCAAAGTCACATTTAGATTGTTTGAGGAAAAGTTGGTGCTTCAAGAGTAGATGGAGAACTTGATTCACATGGGAGAGATGGGATGTCCAAGTTTTACTGTATATGAGAATATCATCAAATAAAACTAAGACAAAATGACAGAGAAAAGGACAGAAGACATGATTCATAAGACTTTGGAAAGTGGAGGTAGCATTACACAAGCCAAAGGGAATTACCAAGAACTCATAGTGAACCTCCTGAGTTCAAAATGCAGTCTTGGGAATGTCTTCTTCTTTCATATGGATCTAGTGGTATCCAAAACGTAGATAAAGTTTGGTGAAGTACTGAGCACCACTCAATTCTTCCAAGAGGTCATCAATGACAGGAATGGGGAATTTTTCTTTGATTGTGAGTTTGTTGAGGGCGCGAAAATCAGGACACATGCACCAAGTACCTTGTTTCTTGAGTACCATGACCACATGGGAAGAATAGGGGTTGTTACTAAGACAGATAAGACCCGCTTCTAGCAATTCATGAACAATTTTCTCAATTTCATTCTTTTGGGCAAAGGGATGATGATAAGGGCGAACATTGGGAGGAAGACTACCCAGTATGAGAGGGATGGAATGATCATGGACTCCATGGGAAGGGGGAAGTTCTTTGGGAGTGGTAAAAAAAACTTGGTGGCGGGAGATGATAGATTGGAGGTCGAGATGCACAAAAGGTGTCTCAACAACGTGAATGGAGTGGAGTTGGGAAATAATGCCAGAATGACCCTTTTTAAGAAGCTTTTCCATGTGATGGGAATTGATGATATCAGGGGAGCCTATTGTGATGCCTTGGAACTTATACTATTGTCCCTCCTATTGGAATTGCATGGTTAAGTCCTTAAAATCCATGAGAATGGGGCTGAGAGTGTGTAACCATTCAACAACGAGAACAATGTCACAACCACCCATGTCTATAGCAAACATATGGGATTTCATGTGATACTAACCAATTTGGAGCCACACATTTTCACATCGTCCCCCACATTTCATGGAACCTCCATTGACCATCATGATTTGAAAATTATTGACGACACAAATGTAACAATTGACTTCTTGGGCAATGCAACGATGAATAAAATTATTGGTGCTACCACTTTCCACAAGGATGATGACTTTCCTAATTTTAATGTAACTAATTGATTTAAGAGTATGGGGAGAAAATAAGCCAATGAGGGCATTAAGTGAAATCACCAGGTCAACTTTTGGTGGATCAAAAGGTGGTGTCAGATCAGATGGTGGTGGTAGTTCAACCACATGTGAAACAACGACCTCTTCGTCAGAAATATCCTCAGTCACGACCATAAAAATATTTTATTTCTTACACTTTTGCTCTGGAAAATATTTGTCATCACAATTATAACAAAGACCCTTGAGTTGACGTTCAACCATTTAAGCCCTGGTTAATTTATGGATATTAAGGGGAGTTGTAGGAGGGGAAAAATTGGTGGGTTTAGGGCGAGGAAGAAAGGATGGTTTGCGGATCTGGGAGGAGACAATCTGTTGTGCTTCCTTGGCTCGTTGAGTAGCTTCCAACCAAGTTTGGGGGCATGCCATAAGAACATGGGCACAAATTTCATCTTTTAGGCCACTGATAAAACATTCCCTGAAGAAAGCATCTGACATGCCCTCCTTTATGAAAGCCAAGTGATCAAATGCGGTGATAAAGTCTTCTACTGTCCTAGACTGCTTCAACTTGGTCAAATGGCTTAAATGGTCGATGTCAGAGTCAAAATAGTCATAAAGCTCTGACACAAACTGTGTCCAAGCAACATACCCTTAGCGAGCCTTTTTTCACCATTGCCACCATTACGAGCGTTCTGAATCCAGATGTAGGATACTGTAACGAAGCTTGGATAAATCATCAATAATTCCATGCAAAGAGAAATAACGTTCCATTTGGGTGACCTAGCCTATGGGATCCGAGCCATCAAATTTATTCACCTCAATTCTGGGAGGGTGGAGGTCTCGAGAAAATTTGGTAGTATGAGGACCTTGGTAATGGGAAGAGTCATGGTCATCCCGAAAGGATGGTTGTTTAGAAGAGGAAGGGTTCGGGAAACAACCCATTAAATGGTCAAGTGTGGCTTTCATGTCCTTGAGGTCTTTGATGTGGGCACATTGGTCCTGGAGGGTTTGAACAATGGAATTGAGTGAGCTAAGATTGGCATTGATATTCTTGATGTCCTCCTTGTTCTGGAGGTTGTCAACAACCAATGTATTGAGTTCTTGGGCTTGGGTGGTGGCCATTTGGAAAGATGGACAGGAAAATGGGATAGGGGAGACATAGGGGGTTGGGAGGGGTGGGTGGGACCACTGAGAAGAAGGGTTTCAAATGATAGGTTCCCCTACGATTAGGGAAAAAATGGGAATCCAATGGAATAAGGGCCAAATAAGGGTGTCAGAAAAGGGGTCAGGTCCACAAAAAAATTGTGTTAAAAATGATAAGTACCTCTGGAATCAGGGCGAAGAGAGGAACCCAATGGGATAGGTCCCAAATAAGTGTGTTGACAGCTTTTTTTACTCCTGCAGAGTTATACTCCAATCTGAAAAATATTGCAGTGTTGAAATGCCCAAATTATTAACAGGAAGAAATGTGTAGTAATTTCGCAACCATAATGCAGGAGGTAAGGATACTCGGCAATAGGTCTTGTATGTTCTGTTTTGATTTCCATCCCAAGGGTTAAGGTATTCAAGGTTTCTACAGACAAGGGTTTTCCCTGTGCTATAACTCTTCGATATACATGCAGGTCCAACAGTAGTACTCGACCCAATATCTCAGGGCACCAACTAAGGAGGCTAGACTGTGCCCTTAGCCGTATTACCTGACTACCCAAGTACTAGAGAGTATCTTCCAGAGTGTTGTTCTCGGTGGAACTATAGCAGTCAAGTGGCCAATTGGTTTATCTACGGAGGGCTTCAGGAGATCTAGGTCGATCCATATACAGGTGTTGTCTGATGCGCTATCACTCGAAGGGGTACCAACATGGGTTACAAGGGTGGCCAACAATGTGCACCTGAGTAACACTTGTAGTTCCTGCATGTATTCTTCCCCAACCGTGGATTTGTGCGTTGAACGACATATATTTGTAGCTTTAAGACGCCAGAATACGTATGTACCCTGAAAAAAATAACCCGTAATTTTCTGCCAAGGAAAGTGCTCTGATACCACTTGTAAGGTACCAAATTTATTAAAATAGTTGAAAACAAAAATATTGTAGAGAATAACAGTGTAACAACACAATAGATGAAACCACAACACCAAAATTATACCTTTATTGATAGGAAACAATGTTCACTTGCATCTTTGAGGGGGCAACCTCTAGCAGAGCAAAGCTCTAGTATAATAATTCTCAAGACAAAACTTATCATATCCTCTACTCCTATTTATACCAAATATTTCTATCCAAAAGAACAATCTAGAGGAAGATCCTTCTAGAAGTGGAGGCTTTTATTATGTCTTCTTACATTTGACTTATTCTTCCTTATTGCTAGGCCTTATTAATATTGGCCTTTATTACATGGAATTATATTATTCTACCTATGTGAGGGGTTAGGGAGGTTAGGTCCCTAACATCCAATCCAAACTCCCTTCAACAACACCATTGCTCCTCGAACTGTCCTGTAGGTTTCTTTCTTAAACACTGTTTTTACCCGTGCATTGTCATTTTGCTTACATAAACCAAATTTCTGGCCAATCCTAGGATGTGCAGAATACTAGGTAGTGTTCTAATCGTTCCATCCATGAGATTCAACTTGACTTTTCCTTGTCCTATTATTTTGGTTGTTGAGTCATCACCTAGGAAAACATCACCTCCATCGTACTTTTCATATTCACAGAACCACTCCCTGTGGGGAGTCATATGAAAGGATGCACCTGAGTCAACCAACCATGCCTTGTGATCTGAATGTGTGCTTCATAAATCCAAGTACACGTCCCCTCCTTCTTCTTCCGAGGTTTTTTCTTCTGTAGAAGGAAAATATTCATATCTCTTCCCTCTCTCAGCACTTTTGGATCTACATTGCTTCTTGTAGTGCTCTTCTTTTCCATATCTCCAACATACTTTACAAACTTTCCGAGAGATTCAAATCTACCCTTAGATTTATATCTCCCACTTGAGGACTCATATCTATTTCTTTCCTGGTAGCGTCCTCTTGCAAATAATGCATATGTGCTCTGTCCTTCCATATTCTTCCATCTCATCTTCTCTGACAACAAGGGTGAGACCACATCATCAAAACTTAAAGTAGTTGTATTACTACCTATGGCCACAACCAAACTATCCCACGAGTCTAGTAAAGATCACAATAAACTGATACACTTATCTTCATCTAAAATTTTAATATCAATAGATAATAACTGACTTACCACAATATTGAAGGCATTTAGATGTTATGTCACCGAGTCTCCATCTTTCATCCTCAAGTTATACAACTTCTTCCGTAGGAACAATTTGTTTACTAGGGACTTAGACTGATACAAATTCCCCAACTTATCCCATAATGCCTTGGTTGTAACTTCCCTTGACACATTCAACAATATTGAATCTAAGAGACACAACCAGATTGTGCTCTTCGCCTTACTATCCAACTTTTTCCAGTCTTCTACTAGCATTCCTATAGGTGCAGTACCTGAATCCACAACAATCCACTGATCTTTTTCCACCAACAGATCTTCCATAGCTCAAAAGTTTGCCCATTAAATTTCTCTATCTCTATTTTCGAATTGCTCGCCATTTATTTTCACCTGAAGAATCAATATCGTAGATCTCCCTCTGTAACAAGGCTTATCACAGACCCAAGCCAAACCCTTAGCCACAAAGGCATCCCCCTGAAGCCAATAATTGCTCTGATACCAAATGTAGATTTTAACATTGTACACTTAATTACTGCAAATAGATTCTTAATAAAACAATTAAGATAGAACGACACACACACACATTACACAAATATTCTTACCTTGGAAACCCAAACTGGGAAAACCACCAACATGTTTAGAGTCGCACCTCTAATCCTCTATTCATCATCTTCTTCATTGTTTAAAATACAATATACATATAGGATCATGAGAAATCCAACTCCTAATCCATTGATCTGGATTACTCAACAAACCTAATTCCTTAACCATAATTTAAAAACCATCAACAAAAAAACATGTGTCGAAAAACCGTAAAAAAATGAATGCAAAAAACCGCCAAAAACAGACCAAAAAATAAATAAATTTCTTAGGGGCTCCCGCCCCCGAACTCCTGCAACCCTCTCGCCTGGAGGGTGCTGAGCACCCCCCATACCCCCTTTGCTCTCATATCAGTGTACAATACATGTGATCAATTTTGCAAAGAATATAACACATACCCAACATTTAGAAGAGAAGTATTAATGTGGAACAAAATCCTAAGATAGGGATAAGTCATTTTAGCGAGGAGATAATGTGAAAAGACAAATATTTAAAAAATGAGTATTAATGTGGAACAAAATCCTGCCATGGGTATATGCCATTTTAGTGAGGAGGTAATGTACAAAGACAAATATTTAGAAAATGAGCATGAATGTGGAACAAAATCCTAACATAAATAACAACCACAAGCCTAATGGAGTAATGTTAAAAAAGGAGTATTAATGTGGAAGAAAATCCCAACACAGGGATATGTCACTATGGAAATATAACATATCCCATAGATAACAACCACAAACCAAAAATGACCCATTAGGCATGAAACTTAAGCCATTGGTGATGTTAGTGTTGGTCCTCGTTTGCCACTAAACCAAAAGTTCGACCTATTAGCTTCTGATACAACCTCCAAGTTAATGGATCCACGGGAGATTATTAAACCATGTCACGAGTCCCAAAGGAGGTGTTGACCACCAAGTTAACAATCTCCCCCTCAGCACCAACTGAGGTACTCAAAACCAACCAAGAGTACTTGAACTCACAACCTTTGGCTCTGATACCAATTATTGGCCCTCGTTTGTCATTAAACCAAAAGGCCAACCTGTTATTTATGATACAATATCCAAAGTTAACGGATCCATGGGAGGCTATTAAACCATGTCACGAGTACCGAAGGAGGTCCTAACCACCAAGTCAACAATAAGTATTATTGGGATGGAGGTTGGCATCACATCAATTTGGGCCTAAAATCAACTTTCAAATTGACAAAGCTTTTGGTATAAACTATCTTCATCTCATAGTTGTTACATGTGTGGGATAATTAGCAGTGCACACTCTCAAAAATGATTTTAACATACACATGGAATTTAAAAGATGAGTATCAACATGGAACTAAATCTCAACATAGATATATGTTAATGTAGTAAGATAGACTATCATACAACATAGATAAAAACCACAGTCAAAGATGGAATTGAAAATGTCAACAATGTTAGTACCAAAGGGAGTGAGGATGATATCACATGACCTTGGGACTTGCACCCCAAAGCCAATTTTCAAATGGTAAATCTTTTAGTGTAGGTAATGTTCCCTTAAAAATATATTTGAATTAACGATTACCTAATAAAAATGAAAGTGGGAAAAATACATAACTGAGTGTTATATTTTGCATCCATTAATTTACAATGCACAATAACAATAAAAAACAATGTATAGGTTATTTCAGTTTTGCAAGAGTGAGAATAAACACTAATTGAAAAGTATGGGTTGTAAGAATAGGCTTTGATAAGGTTCTGGAACTCATGGTGATTTGATTTCTTGAAGATAACAATCTTCTAGCATGTGTCACTTGATGCAAATTTACTACTTATATTGCCACATTAAACTTGGCCCACGTGGTCTGTCAAGCCACTATTGTTATCAATAAGGGGAGGGGCCATATTTTGTTTCTATCCTCTGATAACTCTATCATTTTGATTGGAGGAGAAAATGTTGCACTAAACAACAATGGTGCCTCCAAAGACTCAACACAAGTTCATGTTGATGGTGTACCACGAGTTAATATCCCGAGCTTGAACTTGATATCCCTAATATTGAAATACATGAAGCTGAAGTTGATAGTCTATATGGCCAATTCAAGCAAGGTTCTTTGTTGAGGTCTTTTGTAGGAAGAATGCCCCCCCGGGCAATGATTCATGCATGGGTTCAAGATAGTTGGGAGTGTTATGGTTGTCACTATACCTAGTCCCATAACCTTACCAAATGCTTCTTCATTTTCCAATTTACATATGCAAATAATGCTCAAAGTGTGTTGCATAATGGCCCCTATATCTATAATAATACCCTCGTGATTATGGAATTATTAACTCCATCTACTCAGTTGAAAATGAAGCTAAAATAGATTGTCTTTTCTAGATTGAATTCCCTAGACTTCTGATGCAATTTTGGTCTAAGCTTCAACATATTGTTTCTCCCCTAGGGGAGGTTGTCTACTTGGAACCATATAACTTCTTCAATCCTAGACGACAATCCCAGTTTTATGTTAGGGTTAAGATATCCTAAGACTTCAAGGAGTTTATCTTTGTTTGAGCTAGAGGTAGAATGCGTCGTCAACCTATCTATTATGTCAACTTACCCATTACTTATTTTCATTGTCAAAGCCATGACCACCACATCTATGATTGTTTATTCATGGCCCCAGCTAGCCCCCATGCTAATCCCTCTCCCCTAAGGACCCCATAACAAATAATGGAGAAAAAGGTGCATAGTCCCAACCGTAGAGAAAGAACAAATCTTGTAAATGATCTGTAAATTGTCGTGGATATTCCACTGTAACAGTTCATCACAAAAAATATAATAAATAAAACCAAAATCTACCTGTGAAGGTTAAATTCCTTTAGATTTCCAAGATATTTAGTTACTTATTGTCTGCTTATGCATGAAATAGATAAAATGTGGAAAATAGAGAACAATAAAATACAATCGCACCATTCACGAATAAACACAAGATATGACCTGGGAAACCCAATACAAGAGAAAACCCAACTAGAAGGTGATGCTATGTTGTCTTTTCTCTAGTATAGAAATGATGCAAGCACAAAGAAAGAGGCATTCTCTGATAGAGTTGCCTTTGACCTATGGCCTGTATGGCTACTACATAATCTCTCCTCCTTTGTTATGCTCATAGAATACCACTCTCAGATGCTTTGCTCATCTATGGAACAAGATACAATGCAAAAGAATGGAACCCCTTCTCCTCCTAGTGGCTTGGTATTTAACATAGCCCGATAGCCATCTAGGGGTAGATTTTTTACTTCCTCAACCCTCAATTGTGATAGGGTTTGGACCTTCTATAATCTTCTTGAAATTACATATGTGCCTAGCCCCATATGCATGAGTATTGGGGCCGGCGTGGCATTCTCTCATACCATGGTGGTCAACACATTAGGCCAACTTGCGGGAGGCATAACATACGAGCTCTTATTGACGCACAATTTGCACCGTTAGAAAGGTGTTAGAGTGTAGAACATTGTCATGGGTGTGGGCACAAGTTTTGGACTCCAAAACCTCAAAAAATGTTGTTTAATACCTCAAAATAGCTCCAGAAGGTTCCAGACCCCAATTTTCCAAATTGGGACCTGCCACTAAAATGGCTTAGAATAAGTTGATTCCTCCAATGTTTTCCACTATGAAAGCATCAATATAGATGACAAATAATATAATGATCCAATCTGGATCATACCTCTCCATTTAGGGAGGCTTTTGGTCCCCAAAAGCTTTACTGAATGAGGTGAGGGAATTTTTCCTCTACCTTCACCTTAGAGTACCACTTTGCTTTTCTTGGAATTTATCCTTTCAACCCAATCTGTCAAAGGTCATGTTGCCCCTATCTTGTAGTCCTGGGCCACTTCTGCAAAATTGTGTCCTCTGCTAACTCTGCTTGAGTATATAAGATGTGTAAGGGATTTCAACATCACACTTCTACAGTGGGACTTAGAAAGATGCAATACAATTTGTCAAATATTGTGATGTGGAGTTAATAGGGGATGTGGGTGAGCCCATACTAACATTGATACACTTTTCAATGTGGGTCATTGGTATCACCTAATTGAAAAACAACAAGGGACCTATTGTATCTCTTTTGAGCGTAGAAGCAAGAAGAACCTAATACATCTCTTTTAAGCATATAAATTAAACATGTTGTGGCTTGTTAGATAAAGGAGTTGGCGTGGTTAAGAAAGTTGTTTAAGGATGTTGGAAAAATTCAAAAAAATCTTATTGTTTTGAGACATGCTATGATAAAACACAATAGTTGGAATTTTATAAACAAGTATATACTTATTTTTAATGAATTTGTATTTGGTTTATTGAAAAACGAGTTTCAATATTCCAAAGATGGTTTCAATGCTATGAGATTTGATCTCGTTGGAATATGCAAAAAGTGAGTCTTGCTCATAGTATACCAAGCATGAGTAATTTGTAAATAATGTAATCTAAATATTTACAATGTTGCATTCAAAGTATTAACATTGTTGGGAAGCAAGGCTTGTAAAAGCTCATAGTTATCTAAGATAAGTTTACAAGTACTGCAAAGAATGTTGTAGATTCAAAATGGGTGTTTACAAGTTATGGCGTTAACAAGTATCAAAAAAAAAGGTTGTAGACTTAGAATGGGTGATTACAAGTTGTGAGGATTAACAATTGAAGTGTTATACAAAATTGCAAACAATGTTGTAGAATGTTAGAGTTGGAATATTCTATGTATATTTACATATGAATGTCCAAACAACAAAGTATATGCTTTTATTTACAATGTTGCATTCAAAGTATTAACATTGTTGGGAAGCAAGGCTCGTAAAAGCTCAGGGTTATCTAAGATAAGTTTACAAGTACTGCAAAGAATGTTGTAGATTCAAAATGAGTGTTTACAAGTTGTGATGGGTGTTTACAAGTTGTGGGGTTAACCAGTATTAAAAAAAGGTTTACAAGTTGTGAGGTTAACCAGTATTGAAAAAAGATTGTAGATTCAAAATGGGTGTTTATAAGTTGTGAGGACTAACAATTGAAGTGTTATATAAAATTGCAAACAATGTTGTAAAATGTTAGAGTTGGAATATTCTATGTATATTTAGATATGAATGTCCAAAGAACAAAGTATATGTTTTTAAAAACAATTTTTTTAAGCAAAAATAAAGTGAATAATTGATAACTATGAAATGATTTAAATAGTGATATCGAGACATTTTTTAAAGTTATCATATAAATGATAGTATTATGGTAATAGCGATGTCATAAGATAAGTGATTATATAAATGATATTAATATTTATATTATAAGATATTTTAAAAATTATTATATTAATATTTCATATAAATCTTTTGAAGTTAGATTAATTTATATTCTCAATTAAATATTGTGTTATATAAAATTATTACAGCATTAAACGAACATCACCTCTTCGTTTCACCAAATCAATAAAGCTCGCGTGAACCTACTTTTCACCAAATCAATAAAGCTCGGGTGAACCTATCCTTTTATGTAAAGAAATCATGGTATATTGTATTTAAAAGATTAGTTACATTTTTTAATGTTTTTATATTATTAATTAAATTGTTATTATAAAAAAAATCATTTCGATAATATTCAAAAGGTTTCATTAATCAAATTTAGTTTTTAACCTATTTTTGTAAAATGAATTGATTAAGATTTTTTTTTTTATTGAAATTTTTTAATTGGAAGATATACTTTGTAAAAATGTATAACTCTGTTTTTTAAAATAATTAATGAATTGATTTAGATTTTTTTTTTATTTAAAATTTTTAATTAGAAGATATATTTTGTATAAAATGTATAACTTAAATGAGTTTAATGGTTAAAAACACATATTTTCTCCTTCGAGGTTTATAGGTTCAAATCCATAAGGGATAGGGTATATACATCTCTTTAAATTTTAGTAATCAAATTCTTGAGACAAAAAGATCTCATATATCTAGCTTAACCCATCTTAAAATTAAATTATTGTTATTATTATCATATATATATACACAGTGGGGAATCGACAACTCGCTGCATACATAGATAAAGCAGGGTGAGAATCTTGAGACATCTTTTACACAATTCCTTCCATTTACACGACACATACCAATCGATCTACATTCGTGGCAAAAAATATAATATTAAATATATATTACATAATTCTTTCAATTTATTATAATATTACTTAGCTATTAAATATTATTAAAAATACTTTAGGTTAGGTTAAGTATGAAATTAAAACTACTTTATGGGATTGCATATAAAAGGGACTTCTTACTTTATTGTTGAAATTTACTTATTCCCAACGAAATTTTGTTTTGTGAAAAAAACCATTGATATGGTTTTTACTGAACACGAGGGCCCCACAAACTGCCCAATCGTCTTTTATAAAGTTTGCCCATTAATCATTTCATGCCGCAATGATTACCTTAATAAAATGATTATCTTTATGCGTCGCCAGTGGGCAGACTGTGCCTGTCCTCCACGTATGGCGTTATTAACACGTAAGTTCAGTATCCGTCCGTCAAGCGCTTACGTGGCATTTTGAATCTTGAGAGCAGTGCCGAAATTGGGACCCACGGAGTAATGAAATCTGTGTTAAAACATAAGTTGAATGAAATGCGAATGACCAAAAATGATTAAATAGTTTATTTATTTTTAGACATTTGTCTCATCTAACTTGGTTTCTTATTTTTTCCTCGAACTATTGTTTTTTCTTATGCTCCTTTATTTATAGGTTTTAGTTTTTCTTATTCTCCTTTTTTTTTTTTAAGGCTTTAGATTCGATCTCATATTTCCTATGTTACATGACTTTCTATGTTGCATGAAAAGTCAAGTTGACAATGACAATATTATATATAAAAGATATAAAAATGATTGCAAATTAGTATTTACATGATAATATATTTTAAATTTTATTTTAATTAAATTAGATATCAATTTAAAATGGAATATATATATTAGTGAACATAAAATTCAATATTTATTCCATGTCACGTGAGAAGTATATATATATATATAGTAAATAAAAGAGTTCAAAAAAATATTCATATCATTGCATGTCTATATAAAAAACATGATTCTGCCACCTGTCCCACCACAGTAGGAAAACCAGGATAGGTGACCATTAAGCATGTCTGAAACTGTCACTGAAATTGTAACAAAAAAGAGAGCAGAGTATCTACTATGCAATGGCCATTGCCAACTGTCTTACAAAGCATAAAAGAGAATGGTAATTCTCTGCAGAAATGACGAAAGCAAAAAGAAACCATGAAACCCGGGAGCTAGCTTGGACTCAGCCACCCTTGAGCGTTGTAGGTTGGGACAAAGAATTGTCCATAGGTTGGACATCTTTTGCTTACTGGAGCAGCCGTCATCGCGTCCATCAGGAGTTCCAAGCGTTGTCCCAAGAAGTTATGGATATGGGCATGTTCATCCAATTTTTGTTGCAGCTCAAAGATGA
>SNQJ01S0073627.1:0-10481 GCA_010110895.2 Picea sitchensis
ATCACTCCTCCATCATGCATTAGCACGGCCCCCAACCCTTGCTTCGAGGCATCCGTGCAGACTGTGAAGTCATTTTCCATATCTAACACTTGTAGAATTGGTGCACTAGTTAGTAACCTCTTAAGCTCGATGAATTCATTATCACATTCTTCCGTCCATTCATACCTGACCCCCTTGCGCTGCAAAGTGGTGATGTGTTTCACTATTTTTGAGAATCCTTTCACAAATCTCCGATAATAACCTGCTAGCCCCATGAAGCTTCTCACCTCATGGGCATTTTTCGGCACTAGCCACTCCATAATGGCCTTTACCTTTTCTGGGTCCACAGATATTCCTTCACCGGAAATTATATGACCTAAATAGTGGATCTCTTTCTAGAAGAAGGAACACTTCGACAAATTCCCATACAATTTGTTCTCTCTAAGGCAGGACAACACCACTCGTAAGTGCTCCTCATGTTCCCTTTCGTTTTTGGAATATATGAGGATGTCATCTAGAAATACTTGTACAAAAAATTCTAAGTACTTCCGGAATACGTCGTTCATGAGGCTCATGAATATTGCTGGCACATTAGTCAATCTGAAAGGTACTACGATGAACTCATAATGTCCAAACCGAGTTCGAAAGGCAGTTTTAGGAACATCGCCTTCCTTAATCCTTAACTGGTGATACCCTGATCGCAAATCAATCTTTGAGAATACCGTTGCTCCTTTCATCTGATCGAAGAGGTCATCAATTCACGGCATTAGGTACCTATTTTTCACTGTAGCACGGTTCAAGTCCCTGTAATCTATACACAGTCATACGGATCCATCCTTCTTCTTTACAAAAATTACTAGTGCACCCCAAGGTGAGACACTGGGCCTTATTAGCCCTAATTCCAGTAACTCTTTCAACTTCATTTGCAATTCACAAAGTTCCAGTGTTGTCATCCGATACAGAGACTTGGAAATTGGTTCTGCACTAGGTTTTAGCTCAATAGTAAAATCAAGCTCCCTCTCAGGAGGTAACCCTAGTAACTCGTTTGGAAAAACATAAATACTGGGTACTGATCCAAGGAGGGTCCCTTCCTTTCATTCACTGCTTCCACTACATATAGTCGAAACCCTTGCCTCAAGCATATCTTAACCTTCATAGTTGATATAAAGCGTAATGACACCTTTCTTCGTACACCCTAGATCTCTACTGGTCTTCCTTCATCGTCGATACAAAGCACCCTTTTTGCGAAACAATCTACCAAAGATCGATGAGCTTCTAACCAATCCATTCCAATGATTAGGTCATACGCCCCGAGAGCAGTGAGGTATACCTTCAACCTGGTAGTACACACCCCTAGGTCTACCATACAATTATCGACGCTAGGTCCTACCGCTTGTTTTCCCCCCAAAGAAATCTCGACTTGTTTAAATTCATTGTGCTCGTAGGCTGCCAACCCACTCTTTTCTAATGCTGAAGGTGAAATGAAACTATCTGTAGCACCAGAATCAAATAAAATCTTTACATTGATATGATTTAGCGTACCTGATGACTCCACCACTATGGATTGATGTTCTACCTTGCGATTATTAACCGCTGCGTAAATTTGGTGGCTGCTACTTGCTCTTCCCATCGGGGCCTTTCCTTCTCTATGCACAAATCCTAATTGTAACTCTGGGCAGTCACACTGGTAATGGGGTCCTCTGCACCCCCAACAAGTAACACGGGATTGAACCTACACACTATTATGTGACTGTCTCTGAAATGAGTTCCTTCCCCTAGAACCCTTGCCCCTACTAGCTTCTCCATGAGATGGCCATGGAATTTCTTGCGTTGTTGGTGATGAACGAGATGCTGCACTCGTTTCCATTGAAATCCCCGTGGCTACTGTCCTTGGTGCAACTCTATTACCATATGGAGGTGGCCTTGAGTCCCCTCCCCTGGGAAATGTCCTAGGGGCCTTCCCCACGAATCCAGGACGATGCAGAAAGGTCGGTCTCGTACCTCCAATTAAGTTCATGTGTTCCTCCACATAACACGCATTTTCCACAGCTTCTACTACTGAAGACAGTTTCCACATCCGCACCATAGCCCTTATCTTAGGGTTTAACCCATAAACAAAGTGTTCTGCCTATCGTTGGTCATTATCCATATATGAAATATATTTTACCAATTCCATAAACCTAATCTCATATTCTTCTACGGTTTTGTTTCCCTGTACTAGAGCATGAAACGCTCCTACCTGTTGTTCCTCATAGTAAGCTGACAGATATTTCCTTCGGAACCTCTCCTCGAAAAGTTCCCAAGATACGATGTCCGGGGTAAGATGCAGTTGCCTTTCTAGGTTTCCCCACCAGTTCAAGGCACTATCTCTCAACTGAAAAATTTCTATCTTCGCCTTTGAGGTGGATGCATAGTCCCTTAAGGAAAAACACCTCGTCATGCCTTCCAACCATGCCTCGGCACGTTCACTGGCACGACCCCCGGCAAACTCTAGAAGTTTGATCTTCTGCAATTCTCCAGCGATGTCTTCGGGTGGAGGTCCTCCCCTTGAATCCCTCGATGCTTCTGGATTACTCGTTCCAGATGGTGGGGGTTCCACTTCGATCCCTGCTAGTTGTCGCCCCTTTAAAGTCTCATTTATGGCCTCCAAAGAGCGCAGTATGAGAGCTAGTTCAGGAAATGGTGGTGGCGACGTTGGTGGTGGCGGCAGTGCCTGCGACGATGCTCCTCTTCCTCGATTCCCTCGAGTCCTAACCATCCTGTATGATTTAACCTGCATCAACCAAAGTTGTCACGGTGAGTTCAAGGACATTTCACATTTGCGCAACTTAAACTAGAAAACAGGGTTAGGCGTAAGTTTTTTTTTACTTGTCTATAAACAAACGTTACTCTCTTTAGGGGAGATGGCTAGGTTAGGGCTAAAGCGTCTAATCTTGTTTTCTTTTCCTAAGAAAACTATTGACTCCCTCGCCCGATAGCTATGCTACCTTTGCACCATACTAGCCAATTTCTCTAACTTACCTGCCTAGTGCACATGAAGCCCCCTCCCGCTTATCTTGTTCTAAGTCCTTATACTTTGTGTTTACAACTAATTAAGGTGACTTCCAACCTAATGTCGATCGAATGAGTCTAAGGCTATCCTTTGATGCTTGACTCATGGGTTTTCCTTAGCGCATTGTACATATGCATTGAATTGTGTGTCTCAGTGACTACAGGTGCGAGTCTTGAGGATTGTAGAGTGGATTTCGTGCATTGGAGCTTAGTGCTTGTGCGTTGTAGTTATGTATTGCTTATAGACTTGAGGTCGTATGATGTAGTGAGCCTGAGGCTATGAATTGAATCTTGGTGCTTGGCTTTGACTGGTGGAATGGAATGGAAGGACTTGGCGCTTGGCTCGGTGGTTGAGGGCACGGGACACAGTGTTTGGTTAACATGGATAATTGGAGATTATACTTCAGGATAGTATTTTATGACAATTAATTTATTTATGTATATGAATTTATTTGTAAAGACTCATGTGTGGCATGTTGATGTATGGTTGTTTTCCAAGGCTTGGACTATGGTGAGTGGTTGTGGGTTCAAAACCCATGGACTCCAAACTTATATTCTTTTTTTTATTAAAATGTTTTTAAAATTTATCAAAATTTAATTTAAAATTTAATTCAAAATACTTATTTAAAATATAATACTTTAGAATTTAACACTAAATTTTTATTTAAAAAAAAAATAACAAAATAAAACAAATATAAAATAAAATAAATAAAAATATGGGCAGTGGGTCCTCACATGAGGCCCACGTGCCCTCCCAGGATCTTATTCCCCCCTAAAACCCTACACGCACTATCTCATTATGCCCTAACCCTAATCGACCTACCGCCTATCTCATTTGCGAACACACCCTGGGCCTCTCCTGCTCTGCAACTGTAGCAGAGTTATGGTAATGGTCGCAGGCTCCTCCCTCGATGGCTTGGCATTTGACTTGGGTGTCTACTTTGGTGAGTGGTGTTGCAGGTCATGTTTGTGCAGAACTATGACTTAACTATTGTAGTAAGCCCGACGCTATCCCTGGGGTACATACTCGATGGCATAATATTCGCTTGTGATGGGGCTGGCGCTTGTGGGTTTTCTTGTGATGGGGTTGGCGCTTTTGCATTGTGTGGTGCGGATGGATTTTACTTGTGTTGTGTTTTGTTGTGTGGCTTGTGAATCCAGCCCATCAATTGCAGGGCAACATGCGGAGCAGGGTGGTTTCATTTCCTATGAGGTATCTTGTGCATGGAGTCATGGCAGTCACCACTTGGTTGCATGTTACTAGACCTTTGACTCTCCCAACAGCCCACACACTGATCACTACGTCAACAAACCCAACTACAGACAGCTTGCCTATTAGGGGTGGCTTTCACTTCTGGATTGGACTGGACAAGCGAGTTGCTTCCAGAAGGGTACGAGGGTTGAATAGTAGGACGTGACTTCCTAGTTAGAAACTGGGTGCCCCAGCTTGATGTCTTATTGCATGAGTCCATAGGAGGTTTCTTAATGAACTGCGGGTGGAATTCGACATTGGAGAGCATCATCTCGGGTGTTCCCATGGTGGCTTTCACTTGTATTTGGCACTGACGCTTGGGTGTTGGATTGTTTGTTGTGGTTGTTCGATCTTGCATTGTTGTTGATGCATGTGTTTATCTGCCCCTACCCACACAAAACCAATTTCGTGAGGCTCGTGCACTTGTGAGCAGAGAGACCCTCGTTCTTTTCGTTTTGCCTCTCCATGCAAAAAAAAAAAAATCGTGATGCTTGGGCCTGTGTGTTGTATGTTGGACGCGTAGAGCACACCAAGTTACTTTGTGGGATTGGCTCTTGGGCACTTGTACTTTGACTTGCATGTGTTTTGTGCTGACCCTGGTTTGTGTATGCAGCTAGAAAAGGGTTTAATTTAACAAAGTCATGTTAGAAAAGACCTGCAAGCGCTCATTTGGCACTGACGCTTGGGTGTTGGATTGTTTGTTGTGGTTGTTCGATCTTGCATTGTTGTTGATGCATGTGTTTATCTGCCCCTACCCACACAAAACCAATTTCGTGAGGCTCGTGCACTTGTGAGCAGAGAGACCCTCGTTCTTTTCGTTTTGCCTCTCCATGCAAAAAAAAAAAAATCGTGATGCTTGGGCCTGTGTGTTGTATGTTGGACGCGTAGAGCACACCAAGTTACTTTGTGGGATTGGCTCTTGGGCACTTGTACTTTGACTTGCATGTGTTTTGTGCTGACCCTGGTTTGTGTATGCAGCTAGAAAAGGGTTTAATTTAACAAAGTCATGTTAGAAAAGACCTGCAAGCGCTCTCTGGATTCTTATTTTTTTTTATATATGGTTTTTTTTTTGTAGTCACGTTTAAATGTTTTGGATGCCGTGTGTTTGTTAAATTTGGTGCGCGGTCGGAGCAGAGAAATGCAAAGATGTTACTAGCTTTTGCAATTATTGTCGTGTTCAGCACGTAAAGTCAACTTGGAATCTGACAAGGGCACCTACAATATTATGGTCGACTAAATCTAACATATTTCATGTGTATTGCTTCTTTGATTCCATTGGTTGTGTATGCAGCTCGCACAGAGTGGGTGGATACAACTTGCATGGAGAGGAATCTTAGGCTTTCGTGCCTTCTTTAGGTTAGGGTTTGCAGGTTCTTTTTTTTGTTTTATTTTATTTTTATTATTTATTTCCATTTTATTTTATGCCCCTTTTTACAGGTGAGGTTTCTTACAGGTTTGAATCATTTTGATCCATGGATTCGTTGCTTGAGGTGAATAGTTATCGGTTAATATGCCATAGGGAAGCCATGGCTCACACCCTAGACCACGACTGAGTAATCATGGCTGGCGTGAAAAGAAAAAAAAAAGAAAAACTTGCACTGTGTCTTAGATATGGAGGCATAGCCCCTTGGTGGCTTGTGCGAATTAGATATTGGGTAAAATCCAATACTTTTTTTTTGCTTATACTTTATTTTTCACTTTATTCGTAATCAATAAAAAAAAAAAAAAATTGTTTTTACATTTATACGTCGAAATAATCTTAATTGTTTTTCTGCCATGCCATCTGGTGCCTCAATATAAATCAACCTAATATTTCATATGCTTAATATAGTTTCCATTAAAAGGTCATATTTTTGGTGTTGCATTGTCCTTAATTTCAAAGTTGCAATGTCAATAGATGTGATTAAAATCATTCTAATAGCTAACTGTAGAGATCAATGAAAGAATCCATGGCTAAGGAAACAATTCACAAGCTTCCCTGATTCAAATCTATGAGAAGTTGTCTTGATTTAAATTTATGCACAAATTTTGTAACTTATATCCACTGTGGAGGAATATCTCTATTCATCTAAATATATACAATGGCAGTGTGAAAGTTCCTTGCTTCACCACTTGATTTCTCTGATGGGAGGTATATGTCTATTTATATACAGTCATTTATACCTCTGTTTAGAAGTTCACGGGCAGAGGATAATTATTTGGGGAAGCATTATGTATAAATATATATACAGATCTGCATATATACTAAAAAAACAATTGTGTGCTTGGCTTGCAGGTTAGGTGGAGCTGGAGCTTGGAGCTCAAATTTATACCTAATTAAAAGGGTTTCAGGGTTTCAATACAACTATTTTAGAGTTTTTTTTTTTTTTTATTTCATGGTTGGAACAGCTCTATTCCTGAACTGTCCTTCATACATGCGGGTAGGTGGGTAGGCCCTAGTCCAAGTTTTTAAACCAGGGTTCTGATACCATGTGTAAGAACCTAGTTTAACAAAGCCTAAATTTTTTTGTAAATTTAAACATTAAGATTATTCAACATAAGCAATAAGCAATTTCATTCAGCATATAAGCAACAAAAATTTAAATTTATGAACAACAATCAAATAAATTACATAAAAACCACATAACCCATCAAATTCATGAATATAGATACCTCTGGTTGATGCTATTATCCCAATATCCACCTGTCCTCTTTGCTGCTCTGCCCAGACTCTGCCTGATGCTCTGACCAAACCCTGCCCAAAACCGACTAACCACCCAGCCAGCTAGGAGCAACCTATCTAGCTCCCTAGCTCTAGGATTCTGTGAGGATTCCTGGCCCCCGAGCCCAAAACTCCCAGCAACTTAGTGCCCCCTGCAATAGTTCACCCAAACTCCAAACCAAAAATATCCCTCAGAAAATATAGTCCTCTCCTGCAATAATGCTCTTCTCCCAAATTTTCATAATCAATTCTCGAAGGACTCTGCCCAATCATATCCCCCTCCATTCACCGACTCCTACCCTCCTTTAATGCCACCCACCTTATCCCTCCATTTATTACCTTATCCTTCCAGTTATCACCTTATCCCTCCACTCAATGCTTCATCCCCCTGCATACGTAAAGTTTTATAATAAATAGATAATAATTATTAAGCTCTTAATTCATTATCCTAAACTTTAATAAGTTAATTAATTAATCAACAGATATAAACAATTAATAATTAATTAATTAATATTATTAATAAATAATCATTGTTTAACTAAAATATACTAGGACAGTTAATTATTTAATTAACTATACTTGATAAACCCTATGTAACTATTTAACTAGGGTTGTTACAGTTTTTCACATTTTATATATAGTAATATTATAATGGTTTTAATGTGCAAATATTAATACATAAATCACACCTAACCAAACAAAGTATAGGACTTCAACTTATATCTATGTTTTGAATTTGTTGTCAGTGTGTTATTGCTAAATTTATTTAGCTTGATAATTTGTATATATCACACTTGAAATCAATATAGAGGATTAAGTTCCTTCATATCATTTCTTCAATTAATTAATGCACTGAATCATTTTTCATAGTAATACTAAAATCAATATAGAGGATTAATTTGGTTAGTATCATTTTCTCAATTAATTAATCATATTATTATCATTGAAATAAATGCACCATATTGTTTTATGTTGCATCATTGTTAAAATGGATACAACTAATTTATTGTGCTTAATCATTTTTCATTGTATCATCACTTAAATCAATGCATATTTTTTTGCATCGTGTCATTATTGAAATCATAGCAACTAATTGCTCTAAATTACTTTTCATTGTACAATCTCTAAAATAAATGCACCCTGTTGTGTTTTGTATTATATCATTGTTGAAATCATTTAGTTTCCCTTGTTTCTCTAAATTATTTTTTTAATATCATCAATTAAATCAATATGCCCTATTGTTTTATGTTACATCATATCACAGAAATCAATGCACCATATTGCTCTTTGTTATATCATCACTTAAATTAATGCATATTGTTTTTCATTATGTCATTATTGAAATTGTTGCAACTAATTGACCTAAATCATTTATCATTATGTCATCACTAAAATCGATGCATTGTATTGTTTTGCATTATGTCATTATTGAAATCATAGGAGTTGATTGCTCTAAATAATTATTCATTGTACCATCTCTAAAATAAATGCACCCAAGAATATTTTTAATATAATCATTGAAATCCCCCGGATGGGGTGCCACGCGGACAGGGGGAGACAGATGGAGGCGCACCTGGCCTCGGCTTAAATGCCGAGGACCGCCACCCACACGCCAATATTTACGATGGGGGACGGCCTCTGCAGCAAATTTAAGTTGATGGTACCCCCCCCTCGCGCGTTCATTCACAGCGAGCTTGGGACGGGAAAGGATAAGTGCTAGCAAATGATTTCGGTCTATGGTTATATGAATCCCTCCACGACAGGGAAGAGCAGGGCGGCACCTGCTTCGGCTCCAATTCTCGTTGGATTGCTATGGTGCAGACCCGTTTCTTTAGTACTCAGACTCTTCGCATTATCGGGGGATACTTCGACGTTTGCTTTAGAACAGGGTAAGCCTACTTGTGCCCTGCAACTCAATTCAATTGTGACTGGGCGCATCTGTCTTTTAAGGCACTTGTTCCACTCGCTCCCCGTGGTTAGAAAAAGAGGCAGACCGCGCCGTGGCGCGGCCTGGGATGCTCGCAAGGCTCAAAGGCAGAGGAGGGAGCAGCTGGAGCGGGCCTTGGCTCTGGCGACCTCCATCCTCAGAAAAAGAGCAAAGGAAGAGAAGTGGGCGCTCCTCGCCACCATAGTTGAACCTCGCGAAGGTTGCAGTAGAGACAAGCAGGATGCTGGCATGGAGGGAATTTTTCCACCCTGCATTGTGGAGGAAGACCCGACCTTGGCGGACTTGACACTCGTGGTAAGGAATGAGGCGACTCCTCAGGTGAAGTGCACCTCCACTCCGGTTCAGGATGACTACATCCCCGGCTGTCTCGTGGAAGAAATTCCATGGCCGGGTGATGACAATGTACACAGTCATGATTCTCAGGGGAAGGAAGATGGAGAGGTGGGCGCTACGATGGCTAAGGAGCAGCGAGAGGGCGATGTTGGTGGGGAAGCGGGGACGGGCACGGTGGACTCGAGTGGCAGCTTACATGGGTCTCTTCTCCGGGAGGAACACCTGGCTCTTGTTTTTGACCTTCGCGGCCACTTGTCCGATTTGGAGCTCCGGGTGTGCACCATGGGACGAAGCATGGACATGCTTCTTGACGCTTTCTCCAACGCGCCAGCTAAGCGGAAATGCCCCCTTTGTGCGCGAGCTTTTTCCCTCTCGGCTGGGTTCATGTGGCAGAAGGATGAGGACGACAGACCACCTGGAAGACCACCTGGCACATAGGTTTTATGCTCTCGGTTCCTAGTTTACTTTGTTATTGTTTTATGTATCTTTGGACTGTTGGCATCTGTCCTGGTTTCCTTCGGGCAGGAAAGATGCTACAATGTTTATATTCTATTTTGCTACTTGGTTCTACATATTACCATGCTACTCTGTTTTACCTATGCTGGTTTCCGAATCTCGACAGCATTTTTGGTAATTTCAGGCATACTTCTCTGTACATTTTGCAAAAGTTTTTTGCCTCTTTAATATAGCAGGGTCTACCCTTTTTTATTTAAAAATAAATAAATATAATCATTGAAATCAATATGCCCTATTGTTTGATTGATATTGCATTGTCTTTTAGTTTCCATGATTGAAACATATCAATAGTATAAACCCAAACCTCTTGAATTTTGAAACATTGTTAAAGGATAATTGTATATCTTGAGAAGCCTTTCATCTCCTTCATATTAAACTATTATATTAGTAATATATTTAATCCCAATATACTTCTTGTTATTTTACATTTGAAACAATTTGAAAATGGATGGATGTCGAAACTTGACTACTTTTGTCATATTAGAATCATTAAAAAGTAATATTATATATTTATATGATACATAATAAATATGCAATAGTTCCTACTAAGTTTGAAGTCTCCAAGCAATCAAAATACTCTGGAAGACCCTAAAAACAAATTCTAAGCCAAAAGAACATTCATTTGTGAATAAGTCAATAAATAGATCACATTTATATACATATTATGGATTACTAAATTTAATCTAACATATGTGATTCAT